>WHSE01000014.1:0-191182 GCA_012295165.1 Asparagus setaceus | reverse complement strand
TCCGCTTGCCAAAGTGCAAAACTTTTTTCCCATCATACTTCTCAATATCAAATTTGGGACATCTCCATTTAATTCCTGAGATCCCCGATTTGATAAATTTTCAACAAAATAATTAAATCACCCAACAAAGCTTTAAATATAATCCCAACAAAGCTTTAAATCACCAAGCGAGAAAACCCCAAATCCCAAATCCAATCACGGTCAACCAAATAAAATCCCCCACTTATGGCGAGCTCCCTAGAGATCAATCAGATAGGGAGAGACCGGCGGCAGGGCAGGCGTAGCTTGGCGATGGAGAGGCGGCAGGGCTGGGGAAATGGATCTGGACGGCTCGATGGTCTGCTGCTCTTCTTGCTGAAAAACGGCAGTACATCTCCTTCTTCTTCTTTGCTCGGCTGTCTCCGACCTTCTTGTGCTCTCGGCCAGTGGATCGAGGTTCGACCGCTAACAGCTGCTTGGCGTCGGACTGAAGCAAAGGACTTGTTGGCGGTGGTGAAGTGACGAACAGTGACGAGCTTGGGCTGCGGTTGATCTTGGCGTGTGACAATGTCGGTAAGTCTTCGATACCGATTGTTATGGATTTGTGATGAGGGAAAGAGAGATGGTGGTACACTCAATATTTTTGGGAGAAAGCAATTCATCATTTCTCTCACATAGGGTTTACATATTACAAAATACAAAATAAAGATAAAAGCCCATAGGCCAATAAGCAATTTGGGTCACAATATAACAATCTCCCCTTGGATAATTTCAATGCATTCTTATCAACAACGGTGATCGTGTTAGTGGCGTTTTTGCGAAAAGTCATTATCTTTTTCATCGTGAAATCATTCTACCTTGATGGGATTACAAATGAGTTTCAAATAAAAATCACCTTTTATAAGGCTTGTTACAATGAAAAAGGATAAAAATTACAACTTTCCTCCTTAGAACAAACGCCGATCCGCTTATCGGATCCTCGCTATGGGATTCTTTGCCTCGTCCGGATGTATTCCGTGGACCACCGCTGATTCCTTTCCCAAGTGTTGATCAACGAGACCGATTCGATCTAGATCTAAAAATCCTCCTTTTACGGGGAATTCTTAGATCGATCGATCCGAGATCTAAACGTACCTAGATTAATTCGCCAAGGAACTAATCAACGTGAGTGAACGAGACGGCCAAGTTTAACTCATTTCTGGATCAAGGCCAAGCTTGATCCAAAGGATGGTTTGTTGTTGTAGATCCGATTCAAAACTTTGGATCTCGAATCGCAATCCCCCCAGCAAGTCTAGATCTTGATCTCCTCTCCTTGGAAATTCTCTAACCCTAGGCACACACAAGAGTTCGGCGACTATCTCCTTTTTTATCTCTCGCCGACCTCTCAAAATGAAACCCTAGCCGCCACCTTTATAGGTGCAGCAGCGATGCTGCTAAACCGCAAAGCCCATTCGCCTTGGTGTTCGCCTTCAAAGCCGACACTGGTGTTCGCCAGCGAGACACTCGGTGTTCTACCGAGCGAGACACCTATGGTGGTCTACCGGAAGGCAGACACTGCAAGTCCACGGCGAGACACCTTGCGGTTCGCTTTTGACCAGTTGCCAGTGGCTTTCTCTTCTCCGAAGCTTAATTTGAGGCTTCAAAGTTGTTTATCCCTTCACTGCGACTCATGGCGATCAGTTCACCAAGGTTCCGGAATCACCATACCGTAAAGGAGAGAGCTCTTTTCGTGGACGGCCGCCTCGACTCCAGAAGGGCCCGCTGCCCTGACCTCGCTCGCTAACCGGCAGCAGACCGCCAAAACTCGCGTAGGCGCCTTGAGGAGAGCGCTTATGCTATGCCTCACTTGTTGTGTCGCCAACGGTTTGCCATTACTTCATCGGATGACTTGTCGATTATTCTCGCCATCACGAGCCACGCTCGGGACTTATAGGCAATTTTCAACGCTTACAGATACCCTCCAAAGTGTTTCGGCCTCGCTCATAGAAGAAGCCAAATACTTTGATGTGATAGGCCCGCACCTTCACGTGTAATAGACTCAAAACGGCTTCAAATCTTGATCTCTCCATTCTTTCGGACTATCCGCTTTGTAGGATAACTAAAAGTGTCAGGTGCTGCATTTATTGTCCGGATCCGAAATCTTGACTCGATGGTCGATGAATGAATTTTCTTATTTTAGCTCGTGGATCGGAGTTGTCGCCGAACCGCTTCATCCAATTCGCGAGACTTAGCTTTGAATCGCTGAAATCTCCACTACATGGCTTGGCATAAGACTAACCCTGGGAGGATATTGAGGATTCATCCTTTGATGGTGAACTCTTCTTTGCGATGCTGCGTTTGCGGGGTGACGCGTGGGGAGGATTTTCTTGAGATGTGGCGTTCATCATAAAGTATTCTGATGGCGATCATATCATAAAGAGCGATTATCCGGGGAACTGCCACCGACGGAAATAGAAATAGTTTAGACTTCGTTATACCTAGTTGGAGTATCGCGTTGGAGAATCCTACTCCTTGTCGAATAGAATTAGGTTATCCTCCGGGAACTTTCCAATAAATTAGGGAATAGTTTATACTCATATTCCTTATTGGAGTATTAGGGGGTTCGACCATCATGGGGATTCTTGATCCATTGGAGAAGGAACCCTTCATGAGTTGCATTCATTGTCACGCACGATTGATCCGTTGGTCGGTGGTTGGAATATGGTGACCATGAAGTAACTTGGGTTCCTTGTTCAAACTTCTAGGGACAACTTGGAGAGGGCGGAGCTGCAAATTGGCGCCTCTTTCCCCTTTGGAGATCAATATCTTTGCTTGAGGAGATCAATGCTCACTTGTATACTATTAGTGCCTCGTTGGGAGTTTTTCTTGGGGACGCATTTAAGGTCTCCTTTGAGGAGGTGCCTCGCGATAGGGCTCCGTCCACGAAAGGTGCATGGTGCTGTGGAAGGCCTATATACTCTCCCAGGGGAGATCTGATGAATCCGACCACATAGGAGTAATGATTGACCCTTGTGTACATCCCCGATTGACTCCATGCATCTAGGTTGACATATCCCATTTCTTGGTGCAATGAGGTCGGCTCTCTATGATAGCCCACCTGGAAACACTTGAGTCTCCATCCCGTTTAATTGGGGGACTAGTCTTGTTATCTAGTTCATCCTCAATTTGGCGGTCTTGATGAATTCTTTTCTATTGGTAAGATGTTCCTCCAAAGCTAGGTATAGCGGTGGTTACTACGCCCAAAGGGCCTGCCGAGGGACCAACTGCGGAAGTCAGTGCGTCGACGGTAGTTCCATTGTTGTTGTGACTTGCGATTTGTCATTTTCACTGTCACAACATTCATAGAATTCTTGGCAAACCCTCGACTAGCGGATTTGATTTGCCTTTACCGACACCGCTTAAACCGGCTAGCATGCGGATTATCGAATCCGTTCGCATGTGACGTTGTGCTAAAGAATGAAACTCTTTAGACTTGGTGCTATGATTTTGAATACATAGACTTTGTCACTTTTCACGGGTAAAGACTAACCGGCGCGTGTTAGGCGGTGACTTTGGGTTATTGGCCAACCCCGACCCTCCACGGATTTGATTGGCCTTTACCGATCACCGCTTGAATCGGGCTAGCATGCGGATTATCCGGATTCGTTGTTCGCGCATGGCGTTGTGCTAAGAGACTCTCTTAGACTTAATGCTCACGATGTTGAATCGTGAGCCGTACTCTTTCAGGCAAGAGACCACTCTAGCGCTGCAGCGTAGGCTCATCCCTTAGGCCGGGATGAAATACACGAATCAAACTCGTGTCTTCTTCAATCGGAAAAAGACTAAACGGCAGCGTGTGAAGCGCTTGGCTTTATCCTTCTTACTTCGGGATAAAATACCCCGAAATCAAACTCGGTGTCTTCTTCAATGGAAAAAGACTAAACCCAACGCAGCGTCTGGCGTTATTTTATCCCTTCTTAGGCTTCGGATGATAAAATGCCCCAAGATGAATCTTGGTGTCTTCTTGTCCGGAGAATGACTGAACGGATCGGCGGTGAATGGAATTGATTGTGGAAAGGAAGAATTTTATATTCGTTTCCGATGTGGAGAGGAAGGATTTTATATCTGTCTCCAAGTGCTAGAAAGAAAGAATTTTATATTCTATTTCCGTGTCTCCTTTGTCCGGGTAGAGAGCCCCAAGTGAACATAAGAAAAGAAGGATTTTATATCCTGCTCTTAGTCTTGGAAGGAAGAATTTTATATTCTATCTCCGGGAAGATGGAAGGATTTTATATCCTGTCTCCAAGTCGGAAAGAAAGAATTTTATATTCTATTTCAGTCTCCTTTGTGCAGGTGAGGCGAACCCCAAGTGAACATAAGAGAAAGAAGGATTTTATATCCTTTCTTAGTCTTGGAGAGGAAGAATTTTATATTCTATCTCTAGGAAGATGGAGAGGAAGGATTTTATATCCTATCTCCAAGAAAAGGAAACTAAAGTGGGATCTCCACTTGCGAGAATCTCTTAAGGTGAAACTAAGAGTGGGATCTCCACTCAGAATCGAAGAATACAGTAGCTTTCACTTTTATAGGATTAGCTACGATTTGAAGGTCGTTTATCGAGGTGTTCCAATGTTAGTACTACGCCATGGGAGGCGTGGACCGAAATAAACGATGGAGGCTCGTTCATCAGAGAAAGTGATCTCGAATGAAAGTGGACCTCTTGTTCATTGAAAGGAATCAAGAGGATTTTGATAGAGGATCAAAATTTTGTGGACCCCTTGCTTATTGAAAGAAGTCAAGGGGAAATTTTCTTTAGTGGAGGGACGGAAAGTGTGGACCCACCGTCAATGAGTTTGATCGGTGGGGAATGGAGGAAAGGATTAGGGTTTTCTCCGGGAAAGTATTTCTAAGAACTTCCCTCCAGCGGGTTATCCTGAAAATACTAAGGATAGTACTTCTTCGGGAACTTCCCATTGATCGGCATTATACTGCGCCTTCTGGGTGATAAGGCGATATGCGTTGGAATAGACCGTTTCAATCACAAACGGCCCTTCCCACTTGGGTTCAAACTTACCCTTCCTCTTGGAATCGAGAATTATCGGTATTCGGCGGCGAGGACCAAGTCTCCCCTGAAGCTCCTTTGTCGGACTTTCTTAAAGGCCCGGACATTCTTGCTTGGTAAAACTCAGTAATGTCGTTGAGCTTCCAAGCTTTTCATCTAGCATCTAAGTTCTTGGCTTTTGATGTAGCTCCTGTTGTCATCGGTTGCGAGCAATCGGAGGGATGGAATCTGAACTTCCAGGCGGGGCGCTTCACATATACCGAGAGAGTACGGGTAGCCCGGTTCGGTGTCGCGTCGTCGCGATCGTAATTTCTCGAGTTTATCATCCCGGTCAGCGTTTGTTATTTTTCACCGCTTCTTGGTAATGATCTCGTTTTGTTGAAGGCCTCCGCCAATCCGTTTGCGGGAGTTATGCAGCGATTGAGAGGCGTCGGATCTTAAATTTCTCCAAAAAGGAAGAAGGCATTGCTAATGGCGGGGACCGTTATCATATCACGATCGCCTTGGTACACGTGTCGATAGATGGCGTGGTGCTTGATGAACCGAATTACATTCGGCTTTACCTCCTTGAGGGGAATCGCCGCCCACTTGGAAAGTAATCGGTGATCGCTAGGATAAACCGATCGCTTTGGTATTGAGGAAAGATGGGCCTACCACATCCATGCCCCATGTCTCGAATGGCCAAGATGTGGCTGATGGGTGAAGTTATCGGCGGTTGATCGGTGGATTGGCGTGTATTTGCGCGCGTGACACTTCCGAGCATATGCGATCGCATCATTGACCATAGTAGGCCAGGTGAGTACCCCATCCTCGATCCGGTCATAGAGCTTAGGACTGGTCAGCGCGCATTCTCCTCCGTTGCGGAGAACTTCCTCGCCTCTTTGTTTGAAAGGCGGCGGAGTAGCAAACCGTTATACCGCGCCGATAGAGCGTCGGGTTTCCGTATGTAGAAGAACTGCTCCTTCAACTGATTCACGCTCCTTCATATCTTAGCGGGGATGTGCGTGCAAAGTAGTCAAAATAGAGCGCCAATCGGGGCTCAAGTCCGACTTGGGTTACACTTCCTTAGTGACTACCCTTCGTCATTCGCCCTGTCATTAATAGGAATGAATAGCGGTGGGTCCTCACCGTGACCATTTTCTCGATCTCGGGAGGTTGCGCCAAAACATTCGCTAATCACATGACGCATCATCGCGCGGATTGAGCGGAATGTACTTCGATGAAGAATCCTTCAAAGCAGTCCGCTAACTCGATAAACCCCGATGGTATGGGATTAAATCGGGTTCCCGACCTCATAGTCCCGCTGATCTGTTTTGACAGAGTTGGGAATCCCCGAGCTTGAGATATTCTACCCCACTCTTTAGCGAAGCTAAGTCCAATGAGGAGCGTTGTACTGCTGACATTGTTGAAGCGGGGCTCGGTCGATGAATAAGCGAGGCATGACATCCACAGGGAAACTAAGACTACTCGACTCGACGAGATCTTAGAACATCCGGCATTCGCCACGTTGGTGCTTCGGACGCCCATCAAAATATAAATGCCACATGTTGGTGCGAGTTGTGTTAACCTCGTGGTCTCATCCGTTAGATCATCAAATAGTTCAGGTATCCTGTTGGGTTGGCTGCCAAAGATATTCATGGATTGCCCTAATTGACTTCCTGGCGCGAAGTGCAGTCATCTTGGGAAGTAAAGCCCATTCGCCAGGTATTCATAGAGTGGCTAGCGTCATGAACTACCCGGCGATTTCACGTTAGAAATGACGTAGATCGTTTGCCCAACTAAGTAGTGTCGCATTTTCTCATCGCAAAGACCGATGACACTCTTTCGGTCATTGGGTAGCGAGATTCCGCACCACCAGTTCGCGAGATAATAAACCTTTGCTACCGTGGTGGTGGTTGTCTTCTAGCATAAAAAAAGCACTCAACGAATGGTTCGCCGCTTTGATATAAATCAAGAACGGTTTTACGGGCAGTTACTTGATGCAGGAGGATTCGTCGGATATGTTTTGATATCTTGAATGCCTTCCGAGCGTCATCGGATAAAGGACACCCCTTTTGTTCAAATAGAGAATGGTGACATTTTCCAGAAGAGGTTGGAGTATGCGTGGATGGATGTAAGCTAATGTACAACAATCGAGTTCCCTTAGATTCTTTGGGGTTGCAATTCATTGATTGCCTTTATTTTGTCGGGTCAATGTGGATACCTTTGTTGGTAACAGAATCCAGGAATTTGCCTGGACACCGAGGAGGAAAGACTTGGGGTTCATCTTTAATTGATGAGTCCATGAGGTCGAATCACCGATCCTCAAGTCCGGATATGGTCATCTTTCACGACTTTTACAACCAAGTCATCGGCATTGACCGTCTTCGAAGATGATCCCGAAGATCTTTGTCATTATTGGCTGGTAAGTGGCGCGAGATTCTTCATCCGAATGGCATGGTATTGTAAAGAAGATGCAGAGGAGTTCGGAGATGTGCTGCGTCATCCGGATGCATCTTGATTTGGTTGTAACGAGAGAACCATCCATGAAGGACATTCGCTCAAATCCACATGTATTATCGGCGATCACATGGTGATTGAAGTGGGAAGTCGTCTTTTGGACATGCGGCATTGAGATCATGAGTGATACATTCCCGATCGTCCGTTCTTTTGCACCAGGACGATATTCGCCACCCAATCGGATGTTGAACCTCCCGGATGAAACGAGGAGCTATGAGCTTCTTTACTTCACAACAATTGCCTCCATAATCGTGGATGACGAGTCTCTGTCTATTTGGCGGGTTTGGCATCCACTTTAATGTCGTGATTGCATTGCCACATTGGGGTCGAGCCACGCATGTCCTCGTAACTCAAGGCTATCGATATACTCTCGACAAGAGTGATCAACCTTTCTTTTCCTCCGGGAAGGCTGTTGCTAATATTTATAAGTTTAGGTGTGCTTCATTACCCATGTTGATCTGGACTACCTCGTCTTGATCGAGGCTCCCTCGCTCAAAGGTCCCCATATCGCATGTTGAGGTGATGGACCCATAGGTCCTCCCATGTTGGCAATTCTTCATCTTCTTCGGTGTAGTGGGGTCCATCAGTAGCCATGTTGGACATCAACCCACAACATCTTGCGATCGCGGCGTC
Organism: Asparagus setaceus; assembly: GCA_012295165.1. Lineage (NCBI taxonomy): Eukaryota > Viridiplantae > Streptophyta > Magnoliopsida > Asparagales > Asparagaceae > Asparagus > Asparagus setaceus. The sequence goes on along the minus strand of WHSE01000014.1, from coordinate 183,030 downwards.
GAGTCCAGCGGCGAAGTCGGATGAGTACTCATCATCTAGGTTGGGTGGTTGGTTATGATCGATAATAACACTCATCTTCGAAGGATCATATCGATCCCTTTTGAACTGTAAATAATTATCTGGGTTTCGCCGGTACATATGCACCTTGGGTGGAGCGGAGATCCGCCCAAAATAAAGTCCTTCTCAGCGCGAAAGTCGGTACCCCACCTTCATGAGGAGTCTTTGCGGCTTCCGAAAGATGAAGAGTTTGGTTTATCTTCATCGGAACCCGTCATAGGAAGTAGTTGCTGGAGTCAACTCCCTCTGCCATGGACTAAGTCCTTGCTGGCCCTCTTTAGACGGCGAAAGTCGTCTTGGATGAGTCTCGAAGGTGCCGTATTACACAAAGATGACCGAATTGGCATATGCAATTCGGGTCATTATACAACTTTTCATTACATCATTCAAACACAAGTACTCTAAATCATCTTTTATTTCTTCTTCTGGCAAGCGCCAATTACAACTTTCATGAAGATCCTCTTCGCCAAGATTGACTACTAAGGGTACAATGTCATTCAAAACAAAACCACCTTTAATAAGCCCGGCTTCGGTATGTGATACTCACATTTACGTAGTGCGATGGGCCGATGATTGATGGGACTCATTCATTAGTAAAGGAGGGAGTCGATGAAATAATTCTCCAATCCTTTAAGCGGTTGTTTGTCGCGACCACCGCCTTAACCTCGTTATTAGTGTCGACATATTTCGAACCGATGGAGGTAGAGGACTATAACATGGTTATGGATCCAGGGACACCCACAACAAGTTATAGGAAGTCTCAGCACAATGACGTAGCGGTGACTTCGTTTAAGTCCCCCATCCGACACTTAATGCGATTTTACCAAGTGGTGAGACCCGGTGTGTCAAGTATATCACGGTGCCGGCGGCGGAGCTGCCGACAGAATCCCTGGCTATACATCGGAAAAGGCATGATGCTCATTATGAAACTGGATCAACTTGATCCGGTTGACTTCGGCCAATGTACCTGTGAAGTAGAAGCTGACCTGTCGTACGCCGTCTTCGTGCATATCCTCCTTAGAGAACGTGATGCAGGAATATGCTTGGAGGCCACATTGCATTCCCGGCCGATGATTCCGGCTCCTTGATTTAATGTGGGTTAGGAAGACCTCTCGAGTCGCGCAACGCCAGAATTCCATGGGTTTCCTTGGACAACCTCAATAGCTCAGATAAAGTTATTCTTGCCGGGATGTTGGCCAATTGTGCCATCACATCGGTAGGGAGAGCTTGTGTTCCCGGTCTATCCCTTCTAATCGGCGACAAATCGAGTTGCCGGGGTTGCACCTCAGGATTTGCGTGGGTTGTTTCCGCTCGTTCGTGGCGTCCTCCTTAGGAGTGGCGGAACCGTGGAATTGTTACTACCCAAGCCCGCTAACGTTTTAGCATTAAGGTTGGAGTCATGGTATTTGTAAGCGTACTCACGCCCACTCCGTGACAAAGCTGTTCCTCCTCCGACAAAGAACACGAGGGAATTTGCTCGTCGTCGTTGAGTAGAACCGCCGGGTAGCATTGCAAGATTTGCCCTTTCCCTTGACTTTTAGACGAAGACGCTAAGCCCGATCGCCTTTAAAGTAAGTCGGTGGACCCATAGGAGTTCGCCATTTGGGTCATCGCGGCACTAACCCTTCTCTGCCGCTTGTGGGGATCGTCATTCACCGTCTTCATTCCCACTTTGACCACGGTTTTCGGAACCAGGGTTGTAGCCGTGTCCCAAAGCTTATGGATGTCGCGTTGCGCCCACCTTTCCCTTATTTGGTTTTGGGTGATCACCCCACTTCAATCAAAGCTTGGATCTTGTCCTTCACGGTAGCATGACTTGGTCGGGTGGTGTATCGCCTCTATGATAGGCGCATATACTTAGGGTCCGATGCGTCCTTTGAGCTTCCTCACAGTTGATGATGATCGATGGCGCTTGGATCTTGTTGTTGTCTAGCAAGTACTTGAAGATCCTGGCACCTCTTCGTCCCCTGAAAAAATATTGGGAAACAGGCTGGGGCCTGGTTTGGGGCCCCGTGTTCTTCTTGATGGTCGTATTTTACTTCTTTATTCTGTTAATGGTGCTTTTGGAAAGTTTGATGCGCATCAACATTGTTCATTGGCGCCTTCCCTTGTTCCGGGACAAAATTTTGGTTCCGTGGGTTGGCTGGCGACCTCGCTTCCGCCTCCTTTTGAGGAAACGCCGCCTCTTCCCCTCGGACTTTCAAGTCTTTCCTGGTTCTAGACGGTGCGGTGCCCATGCATCGATCACGTCGGTGAGAGGTTATGTGCGGGTCTTGAGGATGAATTCTCCGTGATTGGGTCACGACGGCTTCATCATGCTGTTGCGGAACCGTTTGACAAAATTATCCACGGTTTCTCCATCCTTCGCTTCGTCCCATAACGCACCGAGTGAAACCTCGTAATCGTCATCGAAGAAGTTCGCCAGAACATAGATTCCATGTCTTCCCGGTGATGCCGCCTCGCTTTGAGACGGTACCCGATCGTAGCCCTCGCGGTGCCGGCGAATGGCCAACCATCAAGGGCTGGATTCACGGAGATGACTCTAAATGGCTCTTGAAGTAGATAAGATGTTGAGTGGGGACCCTCTCCTCCCATCGGCGGTTTATTAAATTAAACTTCGGATAGGATTGACTCCCACTCTCTGGGGCACGGAATCCCGTCTTCTTCACTTCTTGGTAGAGATGAGCGAGCCTTGCTCTCCGATCCTTGATCTTGTCATTTTCCCTTGCATTTTGTCCGGTGATTTTGAGGTAGGACCATGGTGTCATCATCGACGTTCGCTTCATCGATTGGGTCTTGCTCTTCATCCGTGTATTATCCATCCAAATTGACGTTGTTGCGGCATCGCCCACCACAGCGATTAATCATCGCTTGCATGGTCATGCATTTCTCTCATCTGCATGGCCATGTCCATCGAGTTTGAAGTTGTCTTTGTTTTGCAGAGGCTTCTTCAAGTAGCTTGCCACCATTTGCACTAATCGTGAGATGCTTCATGAGTATGACCTTCACTAGAGACGGTGTCATCGGATGCCATTGCTTGGCAGCCGATCATCGATACTTCATCTTCGGAATTTTCCGTACGTTTTGCCTGAAGGGATCCCTCGTTGCGGGTTGTGATAGTTAGGCCGTCTCGATAGTACCGCCCGCAACCGAGTCACCGCGTTGGGAAGGCTCGGAATGTGGCGTTGCCGCTTGTTGGTCATATTGATGGTGACCTCAAGTAGCTCATCTTTGCCTTGACAGAGTGCATGTCTTCTTGAGGCTTTGCCGAGGTCTTGACGGTTCGTTGGTGCTCACTTGGAAGATCGACACCCTTTAGAATTTTATGGCGCATTTACACTCGAGCACTTTGCCTTGATCAATTTAGTACAAATGCAAGAGGATGCGGTTTCGAGAGCTGCATCTCTGAGACTTCTTCCTACCCCAAAGACGATAGTACAACTCATCGGCATGAGTCCGAGAGCAACCTACCGTGCGGCGACACAATCTCGGGTATAACGTCGCCGTGGATACGGCGATCTCCAGGGTTGGCCTACGTCGCGAAGTTTTGAAGTTATGCGCCGCTTTTAGGTCTTGGCGACGCCTGAGGCCGGCTTTGGACCTCGATCCGCGAAACCGGTTGGTGGATTCTCCGGCCTTCGGTCGGCGAGAGCTACCGCCATCATCGCGAATTGTCCCGGATCTCTTCAACAAGCGTAGGAGTTGACCTTTCACCTTGATCCAACCGAACCGAACCTAGGCGTTGAAACACCGAACCCTTATCGGAAGGGGTGTGGTGTTGGCCAGTCTTTGTGGAAGGCGCCACGATCGAGAAAAAGCTCCCGGTGCGGGAGGCGTTCGACTTGCTTGGTGACTTCTTGGTCACCTCGCTCCTTTGGTCTTGAGTAGCTTCGAACCAACGCCGCGTGCCGACGTAGAGACGCGGCGTTTTGATCCGGGCGAGGGTGGAGCGATCTCTGACGGATCCATTCCTCGATACGGCGGTTTAAAGGAGTTACCACCGTCTTCGCCGTTCTTGTCGGGACATCGGATCCGCATGGACACATCCATGGATTCGCCTTTGCGTATTACAGCATAAGGCGTTGTCGACACCGCTGGCGGGCTCTCTTTGAGAGAGTCACATCGCCGTGGACTTCTCCTCATTGGTGGAGGAGGAGATCAGATCCGGCGCTTTGGATGGCGGGGAGTTATTCGTCATTATTGTTGTTGTGGGAGGCGTGGAAGCTTTCGGTGGCATGCCAGTCCGGAGTCCTTGCAGTGGAGGGCTTCTTATATGGGGAAAAGGAGTTGGATGAGAGATAGGCCTCAAATTTCTCGGTCGAATTTTCGACCTCTTCGATCACCGGATCGGAATCCGTGGCTGTGACGCATCTCGGATGCAAGACCGGTGGCTCCCATTGTGGTCGCCGACTTGTTCTCGAGAAAAGTCATTATCTTTTTCATCGGTGAAATCATTCTACCTTGATGGGATTACAAATGAGTTTCAAATAAAAATCACCTTTTATAAGGCTTGTTACAATGAAAAGGGATACAACTTTCCTCCTTGAACAAAGCGGGATCCGTTTATGGGATCCTCGCTATGGGATTCTTTGCACGTGGGGATGTATTCCGTGGACCACCGCTACATTCCTTTCCCAAGTGTTGATCAAGCGAGATGGATTCGGATCTAGATCTAAAAATCCCTCCTTTTACGTGGGAATTCTTAGATCGTCGATCGAGATCTAACGAATCTGGAGATTAATTCGCCAAGGAACTAATCAGCGTAGTGAACGAGATCACAGCCGAACTTCGTTACTCTTCTTCGGATCAAGGCCAAGCTTGATCCAAGGATGGTTTGTTGTTGTAGATCCGATCCGAAACTTTGGATCTCGAATCGCAAATCCCAGCGCAAGTCTAGATCTTGATCTCCTCTCCCTTGGAAATTCTCTAACCAGGCACACACAAGAGTTCGTGGCTATCTCTCTTTTTATCTCTGTAGGCCTCTCAAAATGAAACCCTAGCCGTCACCTTTATAGGTGCAGCGGATCTTGGGGCGGGCAAAAGCCCATTGACGCCGGTCGCCGGGCAGAGACACCTGGAGTGTCTCGCTGGCCGGACACCTGGGCTCTCACAGTACCTCGCTTCGGGAGAGCACCTTTGGTCTCGCTTTTGGCCGAAAGGCCGTGGCTTCTCTGGCGGTTTTCCGAGCTTAATTTGAGGCTTCAAAGGTTTATCCTTCACTGCGACTCATGGCATCAGTTCACCAGTTCGGGAATCGGTATTTCGAAGGAGAGCTCTTTTCAAAAATTTCCAGTATTGCCGGACGCAAGAAGGTGCCTGACCCTGCGCTAAGCTAGCTAACTGGCGGGACCGTCAAACTTCTGCGTGAGAGCGTCTTGAGGCGTTTGCGTTGCTTCACTTGTTGTGTCGTCCAGCGGTTTGCCATTACTTCATCGGATGACTTGTCGATTATTCTCGTCATCACGAGCCCGCGTTCGAGGACTTATAGGCAATTTTCAACGCCATCAAGCCCGAAGTTAATAGAGTAAGTCTACCTCCAATGGAGAGTTGCCTACTTTTCCATATGGATAGCCTCTTAGACATTTTATCTAACAGGGGTTGCCAGTCTTGCTTGGTGAGAGTTCCTTTTTTCAATGGGTTACCCAGGTAGGTGGGGGGGGGGAGAGTGGGGAAGAAAGGGTGCGGTTAATTAAGAGTAGTTGCTAGGATGGCACCTTTGGTAGGTGACTTTCCAAAGTAGAAGAGATTGGATTTGGAGTAGTTGATGCCTAGGCCTGAAATGTTTTTAAACATGTATCGGATGGATTTGAGCACAATGAAATCTGAGGATGTTGCTCTACACATGATGATGGTATCATCAGCAAACTGAAGGGAGCGGACATTGTTGAGCTCTCCTTTAAAATGAAGTTCAGAGAGATCTCCTCTGTCTACACTAGAGCGAAGCATTCTGTTGAGAACATCAGCGGCGAGAATGAAGAGCATAGGTGAGAGGGGGCCACCTTGCCTCAATCCTCTAGAAGAGCTGAAAAATTATGTTGGGGTGCCATTGATCAGGATCGCTGACTTAGAGGAGGAGAGGATATCTCTGATCCATTGGCACCATTTGGTGCCAAAACCCCTAGCTCGAAGTAAACTAAGGATAAAAGAGCAGCTGATACAATCAAAAGCCTTTTTGAAGTCGATTTTAAGCATACAGTTCTCTATACGCTTGGAAGACGAGAGTGGAGGAGCTCATGTGCAATTGCACAGAGTCTAGGGTTGATTGCCACTTTGAAAGCAGTTGGGTTGGGTCCACCGAGGGGCGTAGGTAGAGCATAAATCTGTTAGCTAGAACTTTGGTGAAGATTTTGAATAGTCCATTAAGAAGACTGATAGGTCTAAAGTCCTTGACTTGGCAGTCTCCTTTAACCTTGGGGATGAGAGAGATAAGGGAGAAGTTGATTGAATGTAGGGTTGAGGAGTCTGTGTGGAGAGCTTCAAAGACATAAAAAATGTCCTCTTTAATAGTCTCCCAAAACTCTTGGTAGAAGAGTATTGAGAAGTCATCAGGCCCAGGACATTTATCTAGGTGGAGCCCGAACACGCCACACTTGATTTCTTCTTTGGAGAAGGAATTATCAAGATTGAGAAGTCCATACACAGGGTTGGGATAAAGATGGGGCCAGTCAACATCGATAGGAGATTGATACTTGGCTGAGAAAAGCTCTTTGAAGAAGTTAAGGAAGCACTTTTGTTTGTCTTTTTCTGAAGTGATGATTTGACCATTGTGGGTGATGTTGGGGATGAAGTTTTTCCTCCTATTGAAAGAGGCAGATTTATGGAAGAAAGAGGTGTTGAAGTCTCCCTCCTTAAGCTAGACTATTCTAGATCTTTGATGCCACACAATATCCTCTTGTTTGGCGATTTCAACTAGCTTAGATCTGAGCTCAGTCCTTAAGGAAGATTCAGTTGAAGAGAAAGGTCTATTGTCAATGGTAGCTTCTAGAGATTGGAGGGAGTAAAGGATTATTTTTTTGGAGTTTTGAATGATTTCAATGATTTGTGAGACCAATATAAATGAGTTATTAGACCAGTATCGAAAAAATCTTTTGGCCTAACATAGCTTATGAACAAACAATTTAGACGAGTCTTATTTCAATGGATGAGAGGTGTCAAAGCGAATGAAATTGAAATTTTAGAGTATCAAATTCTAGAAAAGATTATTATTATGAAACTCTGTTAAAATATTTGCACTTATTATGAAACTTCCAAACTTTTTTTTTACAAAATCTCCTAACCTTACAAGAGAAGTTAAGTATTTACTATATTTCCAAAATACCCTCTTCTTCTTTCTCTTTACATAGTTATCATTACTGTCATTTCATTTTATATACAATACGTTTGGATATTCAATAGTTTTGGATGTCAAAATGAGCATTAATGAATTTTCACTTCTTCTCTAACATACTCTTTCTTTTGCTTTCATATATATATATATATATATATATATATATATATATATATATATATATATATATATATATATATATATATATATATATATATATATATATATATATATATATATATACATTTCAAATGCTACTTACATGATTCTTTTGACCTTGATCAAACAAAATAACTCAAGGACAAGATATTGCTCACATCCAACATCTCTGTTGCAATACAAAGGCAACAGGTCCCTCATTGCAATAAAAAAAATCATTAATAACTAAGACAACATTAAACTTAGCAAATCATTCGCAAAGGAGAAAATAAAAATAAACTAACCAGCAAGAATCATTGCTCCACAAGCCCGGGAAAAAAAAGAACTGAGAAACTGAAATTTACATGCAGGATGATCAATGTCTTTGGAGGCCACTCCTTCGTAGACCTATTTCCCAGGAGGAAAACCAAGAAGTCTCTGCACTGAAATCCCCCCTCCCCCATCTAAATGATCCTGATTGCTCCCAATCAGATGGAGTCTTCTGGCCATTCAGCACCACAGGACACTACACTGTCAATTCTCTTTACAGACTCATTTCCAGTGGAGGCACCAAATGTGCAGCACACAATTTCATATGGTCATCATTTCTGCCATCCAAGGTCAAGATCTTTCTATGGCTCTTATACAAACACAAGCTGCAAACTAAGGTAAACCTCTCTCTCAAGGGCTGGTCAGGCGACACAACATGCTCTTTTTGCTAATCTGCTGCAGAAACAGACTCTCACCTATTTTGGGAATGTGATTTTACCAGAGACGCTTGGGAACCAATCTTATCGAAGCTTAACATGAACATATATGCAATAGATTTTGATAGATTGCTTCATTCCTATGGATCTTTTCTACCAGATAAACATATCCGTCTGCTTTGGCATATTGTTTTCCCTCTATTCTGCTGGTGTACATGGAGGGCTCGAAATGAACTGATTTTTAGCCAAACACCAATCTCAGCTCTTCAGTTAACAGCTAATGTTTTAGTCTTCACCATGTTCTAGTCAGGTAACACAGCTAAGAAGAAGGCAGACATTGTTCACGCGATTGCCTCCCAACTGTAGGATCTCCAAGGGAACGACACTGACATGGTGGGGGACAACTTCGGAGGAGGGATATGATCTTAGTTGGTGTATATATAACTAAACTACTTATCTTCAGCTTCTCCTAGGCTACTGTCACTTTTTGGTGCAATTTTGTTGTGACAGTAGTGGCTATGGTTTTTCTGTACAAAGCTTGTATATTCTCTTGTGTATAGGATGACTTGGGAGGATTGAGTCACTCCCGTTTCAGATTTCAAATGACGTTAAAGGATCTCTCTTTGATGCTGGCGAGAGTGATTCCTCCTCCTAGTTATGCATATGACCTTTATGTCTCTTTCCTTTATATATATATATATATATATATATATATATATATATATATATATATATATATATATATATATATATATATATATATATATATATATATATATATATATATATATATATATATATATATATAGAAGCAGAACCTATGAACTTAAGTTCATAATGAATAGTGGTCGCAAACTTTTATCCACTCATCTTGCCTTGAGATTTGTGATGCACAAATCTCAAAGTGGCCTTTATCTTTCCAGGATCCCAAAGCAGATGAGTGGTTAGAAAAGTTGGTGCCCACTGTCATTATGACTTAAGTTAATAGAGCTTTTCTCTCTCTCTCTCTCTATATATATATATATATATATATATATATATATATATATATATATATATATATATATATATATATATATATATATATATATATATATATATAGAATAGGGCTTCCAGCCATATTTTTACATCAAAAAAAATGAACAGAGAGGAAAAACAATAGAATTTACAGTGATCATCGACATTAATATTTCATTCTCTCTTCATCAACAATTATTTGCTCGTGTTTGATGTGAGAGATAAAAGAAGAGGAGGGTTTTACATGTGCAATAGTTTAAGGAAGAATATAGCTCTATTGTTCAGGCCTTACATTTGTGCCTTACATGTGTCCATGTTAGTAGCTCTTTTAATGGTAGAGGGTTTTGCACTAAAAAAAATAACTCTAGGGGTTTCCTAATAAATGGGAAAACTTAAAGGGACTTTCATAATAATTACCCTATAAAAAGTATGGGTCATCAAAGTGTCCATGCTAGTAGCTATCTGAGTAAAAATTTTATTTTTGTGCCTTACATGTGTCCATGTTAGTAGCTCTTTTAATGGTAGAGGGTTTTGCACTAAAAAAATAACTCTAGGTGTTTCATAATAAATGGGAAAACTTAAAGGGAGTTTCATAATAATTACCCTATAAAAACTATGGGTCATCAAAGTGTCAACTTTAAGCATACTATCAACTGAAGAAATTCTTTGTCTTTGTTGTCATTTTACAATCAAGGTATGCACCATGTGATGTATTACTCCTTTATAATCTAATTGAAACTATCCCATTTCGTTGTTATTTTTTTATTATCATTTATTCACTATGTCCCCAAATAAATTTTATTTAAAAGTTAAAGTGCAAAGCAAGTCAAACTGGTTAACTGCAGTAGAGATTGGCCATTTATTGCTCCCAAAAGTACTACTCATTTACCTCACTGCACATTCATATTTTTTCGATATTGGTCCCTTAAATCATAGTGAATTTGATATTAGTCCCTCAAATCTTTATTGTTTGATATTAGTCCCTCAATTACACTTTAGTTGTTGATATTGGTCCTTCTGTTAAGATCATGGTTAAAAATGATGACCTGTGGTTAGGTTAGTGCTAACCCTAGGTGGGTAATTACTAAACTAACCGCCACTCATTGAATTTGGATGCTTTCAATCTTTTTCTTCACCAACACTTTCCTAATTGAGCAAAATCTCCCCCTTTCCCATAATTGTTTAAAATCAAATCAAAAGGATGAAAGGAAGAAGATAGGAATGGATTTGGGTTTGTGATTAATTGGTTTGAGGTTTGTAGATGGGTAGGAGTTAAATATATAGATAATGGGTTTGGGTTTATAATCAGAGGGCTATAATGGTCAATCCACCCAAAAACATTAGAGTTAACGGAATATTCCCCTAAAGTTATAACACCAATTAACTACATGACTAATATCAACACATTAATGATTTTTAAGGGACCAATATCAAAATATGAAGATTTGAGGGACTAATATCAAAATGCTAATGATTTAAGGGACTAATATCGAAAAACCCCCATCTTGATTAGAGGTGCATTTTACAGTTTTCCACAGAAAATAAAACAGTTATTGAAAAGGTTGAAGAACACTATGAAGGTATAAACCTCATTATCTACAAGTCTATAGAGTATGTTTTACAGGTTGTACATGGAATACAATTAAGGAAGGCCATTATGCTATAGATGGCAATATGTTTACCGGCTGCAGAGGGATTAATACAAGAGAGGATGTCAGCCTATATATAGATGGTAATATGTATTTACATTATGTGGTCCAATCTTTAGAAAATCTTGTATTATATATGTCGTACGTGTTTACCAAATCTTGTAAAATTTGCCTCTATTTACACTATATATACCCTTAACTAAGGGTTTCTCTTATCTACATCTAATCAATAAGTTAGAAAAGAGGAAATTTCTTGAAAACCAAGATGAAGTTCTTTGCTTTCTTTGTCATTTTCGCTGTGGCTTTCGTCCAATACAACCAAGGTATGCATCATACTACACACTACTCTTTTATAAGCTATACGTACTTAAACTAGCGATCCCATTTCGTTGCTATCTATTCGCTGGGTTCCAAATAAAGTATTATTTCATGAAAAAAAACTAAACTGCAAACAAAGAAAAAAAAAACAAGGTTAAATTGCACAATAATACTATAAAGTTTACTGTTTTGACAAATACTACATGTTGCATTTTGGTACAATAAAATATCATAAAGTTTCTACAACTTGCTTGTTGCTACCATCGATCATGCAAATGTGAAAATTTTCACGAAAGTTTTATCCTAATTTATGTTTAAACCCAAGTATTTTATTTGTACATTTAAACCCAACCAACTTTCTCTTTCTATCTTTTAACCCAAATAGTATAATTCATAGTTAAAGTATATGTTGTATTTATACTTTCAAGAAGTAAAGACCCCAAAATAACCCTATCTCTCCTCAAAACACACACACACACTCTCTCTCTAACATATGAAATTAAAATCAAATGTTTTGATCTTCTAGTATTATTAATTCTTATTAATTGTAATAAACAATCAAGATGAACCGTAAATAATCATGTGAAAAATTATGATAAAAATGACAATTAATGCTATAAATGTCCCAAATGCTTATGTAAATTCGTCACAAAGTTAGGAGTTGAGGAATTTGGGAAAGTTTATATCTTAAAATACCAAAAAGAGATGAAACATCACCAAAGTTTAGTATTTAGACCTTAGGAATTAAGGGACTCAAGGAGCATTTAATGGGTTTATGAAAGTTAAGAAAGAAATAAGAGAGCAAGAGGTGAGAGAGAAATAAATGAGAAAAAGAGAGGGTAAAATTGGATTTTTTGAAAATGTAGTGGGGACCGCATAGCTATGAAGTGTATCTGAGAATATGGGTTTAAAGATAAATACACAAGGTTGATTGGGTCTAAAGATACAAAGATAAGTAATTGAGTTTAAAGATAAATCATGGTAAACCGTTGGGTCTAAAGACAAAAACCCCTAATTGAAGATATAGGCGCTCTCCTACATGGGGCTAATTAGTAGTTTATTATGCCTTCGTTGGCATTTCTGTGCTGGTCTCTGGTCTTTGTCTAGTACGACCAAGGTCTGCGTCGTTTGTTTATTCTCTTATAAGCTAAATGAAACTATCCCATTTTGTTGTTTGTTTTTGTCATTTATTCACTACTAAGTTTCCAACTTAATATCACCTAAAAAAGTTTCTAACTTAATATTATTTCATGGAAAATTAGCAAATTAGTTAAAACAGGGGTTAATTGAAGATATAAATATTATCCTACAAGGGGCAAATTAGTCATTTATTATCCATAAACATGGTGATCCAAACAGAGTTATCTAGCCATTATCTATGAGAGAATAGAGTGTTACTCTACAACACACTGAATATATCAGAGATTCTCTATGCAACATACGAAAGTCAGGTGACAGCAAAGTTACTTATAACAGAGAGATGAGTCTTTTGGACATCAGATAAGCTATCTCTACAATTTTATGCAATGATTTCAACTTAAGCTATAAACACATGTAATGTTTTAATTTTTATTTTATTTTTCTGTTATATATGTCATTAGGAATTGAAGCTAGGCCAGGAGGAGGGTTATGCACTGAAAATCATCCTATGCTAAACTGCAGCCTGAATGCCTGCATGAGCTACTGCGCATCCAACCACAAAAGCCTTGTTGGAGTTGGTGGTAGCTGTTCCAATGCTGACACCTGCTTGTGTATCTGGAACTGTTCAGAATAAAATGTAATGGAGTTTGTATGGCCGCAAATTTTCTCCTTTTCTATAATTTGATCATTAAAAAAGAGAGAGGCATATAAAGTTAATATCGGATTTTGCAGATTCAAATTTTATCAGATATCCGAGTATGCAGATTCAAATTTTGAAAATATAAGATTAATGGCATTCAACCGAGTACAAATTATAAGCTTTTGAAAAGTGCAGCAGAACGCAGTTGCCATGAACTCAAGAACATCACAGCTTTAAAAGTGCTTATAATATGATATGGTGAAATTAATCAGGCTTCAAAAAATTAAAGAAAATTACCAGTAGAATTGGGGTGATGATGGAAGTAGAGAGATTTTACCAGTAAACCACTGGCCGTTGTTAAACGCAATCGTCGATTCTTCTCTCGGTGGCGATTTTAACGAGGAAAGGAGCGATCTTGGGGTTTTAGCTCTCTCTCTCTCTATCTCTCTCTCTCAGGGTTTTTTGTATCTCTTCTCATCTTGCTTGAATTTGTAGGACAGGAGTTTTTCGATATCGGACTCCCACAATGCAGATGCTTTCAAAAATTTGATGGTATTTAGTATTAGTCCCTCAAATCTATTAAAATGATCCTGATTAGTCCCTCAAATCCTTGTGTTATTGCAATTTGGTCCCTCAATGACCTAAATACCATCTAATATTTTTAAGAGATTATTTATCACTTAGTACTCTAAAATTTACATCTTTTTCTAATTGATACCCGAAGTTTTTGCCAATTTGATACCCCAAATTTTACATTGTTTTTAATTTTGATATCCCAAACTTTTTCTTAACACTTTGATGTTCCAAAGCTTACACATTTTTTTACCTTTTATACTGAAAATATTTCACATTTTTAACTTTGATACCTTAATGTTTACACATTTTTAACTTTGATACCTAAGAGTTTGGGGGTATCAAAGTGTTAAAGATAAAACTTTGGGGGTATCAAAGTGAAAAATGTATAAACTTAATTTAGATAACTAAGTATTAAGAAAAAACATAAATGTATCAAAGTGATAAAAGATGTGAATCTTAGACGCCATTTGGCAAAGGGTTAAGTGAGGGGGTTAAGGAGAGTTAACCACCCCCCTAGCCTGCCAAACACAAAAAAAATTTACACCGGATGTAAACTAAGTTAACCCCTCACAATTTGCCAAACATAAAAAATAGTAGACGGGTGTACAAATCCCTTTAGACGGGTTAAAATGAATTAACCCCTCAAAACGAAGAGTTTATAGAGGGGGTTAAAATGAATTAACCCTTCAAAACGAAGGGTTTATAAATCCACCTATTTAAAAGAATTAAGAGATAACCCCTCTATTTATAAAGAAAATGATCATAATTCTTTTTATTCTCAAACACAAAAATGACCACAATAATTAAAATAAACTAACCTAACAGATTAAAAATTTTAACCCTTCAAATTAACAAATGGACTACCTGCTTTGACCCTTCTCTTTAACCCCTTCTCCTTAACCCTCTGCCAAACGAGGCTAGGGTATCAAAGCATCAAAAAACTTTGGGGGTATTAAAGTGAAAAAGGTGTAAATTTTAGAGTGCTAAGTGCAAATAACCCTTTTCTTGGCAATGGATTTTAAGAGAGAAATTGTAGCTAAGGGGTATTTTGGTTATTAAGGGACCAAATTGCAAGACCCCTTAGGATTTGAGGGACAAATGAGCAATTATTGAGATTTGAGTGACTAATGTGCAGTTATTGAGATTTGAGGGACTAATATCTAAATGACCCTATTTGAAGTTGCTATTTAGCCCTAAGTCTTATTTGTTATTTCAAATTAGTCTAATCTCTCTATTAGTTATTCTGTCTAAATTACAAATTTCTAGACTTAATTAGTTGTTTTCCTCCTCAATCTAAAAAATTTAGAAACCCAAGAAATCTTTTTAACGGGCCTAGTAACTCAGGTTTGGGGTTTAACTGGCTTAAAAGATCGGTAACTTAAAACATGAGTTATATAATAACTAGAAACCGAAGAAAAGTATTAAGTCAAATTAATATTTATTCCAAATTAAATGTTAACTAACTACAGGACTAATTTCAAATAGACTGGTAGGGTTTGAGGAAACAATGATTTCAATGAGTTGAGAGACTAATTTCAAAGTATCAATGAGTCAAAAGACCAATACCAGAAAAGTCTTTTGGCATAATATAGTTGTCACTGAGTATGAACGAACAATTTAAATAACATTGTTTTAAAATGAGTCATATCCTAATAGGTGTGGGCATCAAACTGATCGAGATTGAAATTTTAGAATATCAAAGTATAAAAAACTATGGGTTAGTAAAGTGTCAACTTTGCAATATCAAACATGTTATGATAAATCTCCAGGATGAACAAATATCAATCGCATGAAAGCACAAAAAATACCAGCAGAAAATATCAAGAATACAATACTCAAATATATAAAGAACAAAAGAGAGCCTACAAACAAATTACCCTGCCAAAGTTGGGGTTTGCGGAGGTGCTCCAGAAAAGACTTCGCCCTTACTCTGCTATTCTCTGGTTGATATCAATCTCAACAAAGAGATTATGTGATGTAAATAAGCTCCCAAACTTGCTAGTTGCTGCCACCAAGAAATTCTACAACCAATTGGATTTTTAATCACATTAGAATGCAAAC
Source organism: Asparagus setaceus (assembly GCA_012295165.1). Taxonomy (NCBI): domain Eukaryota; kingdom Viridiplantae; phylum Streptophyta; class Magnoliopsida; order Asparagales; family Asparagaceae; genus Asparagus; species Asparagus setaceus. The sequence continues at coordinate 167,399 of WHSE01000014.1, read as the reverse complement.
AACCCTTTTTTATCCTTATACCCATGCGATGTATAGTTAATACAAACTCCTATAGGATTCAAACTCTCGGGCAAACCGTGACCTAGCCAAATCGTGAGTACTACTCCCAAATGGCGCCGAGTTCGATTCAGGTCCGGATGATTCAAGCCTCAAATATTTGAGCCACAACATAACAAAACCTAGGATGAAGTTCTTTATCTTCGTTGTCATTTTCGGGTAAATCTTTGTCCAGTACAATCAAGGCATGCCTCATACGATGTAGTGCTCCTTTATAATCTAATTGGAACTATTCCATTTCGTTGTTATATTGTATCATTTATTCACTAGGTCCCCAAATAAATTTATTTAATGAAAAAAAAAAATCTAAACTGCAAAACAAGTCAAAACGGTTATACTGCATTAGATAAGATTAGCCATTTATTGCTCCTAAAAGTGCTACTCATTAGCTCCCTTCACATTCATATATATAATCTTGATTAGAGGTACATTGTACAAATTTCCACAAAATATAAAATAATTATTGAAAAGGTTGAGAAGAACATTATGGAGGTATAAACCTCATTATATACAAGTCTACATATAAAGCTTGTTTTACAGGTTGTACATGGAATACAAGGACGGCTATCATGCTATAAAATGGCAATATGTTTACATGATGTAGAGGGATTAATACGGAAGGATATCAACCTATATATAGATGGTAACGATATTTACATTATATATGTGGTACATTAATCTTTAGAAAATCTTGTAATTATGTAATACATTTTACCAAATCTTGTAAATTTTGCCTCTATTTACACTATATATGTACACCCTTAACTAAGGGTTTGTCTTATCTACATCTTATCACAGGAGTTAGAAAAGAGGAAATTTCTTGAAAACCAAGATGAAGTTCTTTGCTTTCTTTGCCATTTTCGCTCTGGTCTTTGTCCAATACAACCAAGGTATGCATCATACTACAAACTACTCCTTTATAAGCTAAAAATACGGAAAACTATCCCATTTCGTTGTTATCTATTCACTGGGTTCCCAAATAAAATATTATTTCATGAAAAAACTAAACTGCAAACAAAGCAAAAACAATGGTTAATTGCAAGGAGATTAGGCGCCACTTATTGCTCCTAAATCAATTGTATTAGCATTTTGACCTCCGATGTTATATCTGAAGGATCTTAAACATGATTAATCCAAAGAGATAAACATCATAAGTCTTGAAGCAATACACGAATCCATGATTTGGATCTTGTGTGGATTGATGGATCTTCTAATCTTAGGGTTCTTCTCTTCCTTAGATCTTTTTAGATGGGGTAAAAGAGATGAGAATTCTTATGTTAACCCTAGATTAGGGACCATAACCCCATATATATAGGTGTTGCACTTTTACAATTTGGCCCCTCATCAAATTGTAATTACAACTTTAGTATCTGCATATTTAGCCCATAATTTATTTAAATACCCATTAACCCAACTTGATTGATCACTTTAGTGGGTTAGCTGAGATAGCACTACACATTAATGTAACATATGTGCCCACAAATAGATTTAATTAGATTTAAATCTAACAATCTCCCACTTGGGCACCATATGTTTCCTTAAAATGTGTATAACCTTATGAGCTCAAAATTGCTATCACTAATAAGGGTATTTCTAAACAATCTCGTCCATCAACTATATCAATATAGGATCAAAGCGTCGTCGTCACATTTATCGTGACTAAACCCATCAATGGTCACATATACTAATGGTCAAATGACATAGATCAATCATGGATGTGCGGCATGAAAATTACATGCAATGTGATGCGTGCATGCCTATTTTCAACCGGTCCTACCTTAAACTTTAGTGAGGTCATCCTCAACCATAATGTAGCGAGTGTATAATCAGAATACTTTATTACGATCGAGAAAATAACCAAACATAAATTTATTCGAAATTCTCATAAAGCAATAAAATCACAACTCCCACTAAAACATGATATCCTCAAATATTACAACACCCATATGAGCAAGGTGCTCATGAAAGACCTTGGGTGGTAATCCTTTAGTAAGAGGATCGGCTATCATGGAGTTTGTCCCAATATGCTTTATGGATATCCGACCACTCTGTACCCTTTCTTTCACAACTAGGAACTTAATGTCAATATGTTTTGACTTAGTTGAGCTCTGTTGTTATTGGAATACATTCTGGCGATTTATTGTCACAAAATAACTTTAGTGGTCTTTCAATATTTTCGAGATGTGAGTCCGGTGACAAAATTTCGCAACCATATTCCAAAATTGGATGCCTCATAGCAAGCTACAAATTCTGCGCCATAGTGGAGGAAGCTACAAGTGTCCGTTTGACACTTTTCCATGATATAGCTCCTCCTGCTAACATATAAATGTAGCGATGTAGACTTTACGGTATCTTGGCATCCAAAGAAAATCGAATCGAGTACCCAATGACCTCCAACCGATCGATTTCACGTATGTGAGCATATAATCTTTTGTTTTACGAAGATACCGCATAACCCTTTTGATCGCTATCCAATGATCCATACCGGGGTTGCTTAAGTATCGCCTAACATACCAACAATGTGCGCAATATCGGACGCGTACATACGAGCATACATTAGACTCCCTATGTAGGCGTTAAAATTGCTTATCGATGCCGAACAAGACTTGTAAACGGTGGGTTGATAGCAAAGCCGATCCACATCCGGTGGCTGACTTCGGAACGCCGTCGTCGCGATTCTGTATAAGCAGCGTAAAGTGAGTCGGCCGAAATGCGAGCCGCAACGGCGCGTGGAAAAAAACCCGGCAGCGAAGCTCAACGAGGCGAAGTTGGCTAAACTCAAAACGTTGACAAGACGGAATCAACCGCATTTAGTCCGTCGATGCAAGCGAACCGTTTGAGCTCGAAAGTTGATCGGACACGGACTCGAACACAACGGCGACATCACCGAGCAAAACTAAGCCGGAAGACCGAAGAATCGGCGAAGAATGTGGTCGGAAAAGCGGCGAAACGGGCCTTGGCGTAAACCTGCCAAGTGGCGAGGAGGCTTCCGCACTTTGACCACCTCGGCAATGCGTGCAAACCAAGTGGCGAGGCTTCGGCCACAGCCCGGCCTCGACGGCGTTGCCTCGACAAGTGGTAGGGTGAAAGCTGATGGCCGAAACCACAACATGTACCCTTTGGTTTTTGTATAAATAGGGGGTCTTGCTCATGAGGAGGGATTTTCAAAGATCTTGGACTGGGACTTGGTGATTTTGGCGGACTTCTGAAGAGCCCTCGAGATCTGACCTTACGGTTCGAGCACCGGCGAGCTCAAGTCCGGTCGACGTCGGATCTATAGGAAGGTAAACAAACTCGGGTCGAACTACAGATACCCTCTAGGTTAAGCTGTCTTAACCTCGGGGGATGCGTGATTTCTCCTTGTAGATCTCACCCGCTCGTGATCCTCTCCCGTGAGTCACGATCCCAGGCGATCCTCTCCTTCGTGAGTGTGATCCCTCGGTAACTTCGTTTCCTTCGTGAAGCGAGCCCCTCTCGTCTGTAGTTCGGAACCGGTCTACACCGGGATCGGGATTGCGGTGGTCAGCGGACGAATAAAAGTCCACGGCAAAGAAGAACATAGCGAGGATCCGTAAAATAGAGATCCTCGTGTTTGTTCACAAAAGGAAGAGAGTTGTAATTTTCGTTTTCATTATGCGCCTAAAATAAAGGCATTTTTCTTTGTTTGAAATTTTGTTGTAGGCCACGAAGGCATGGCAATTCAAGCGAGCAATGAATAACAAACCAACTTTCCCCGAACAAGGCTGGCGACCACGGTGGGAATAGCGGCTTCGACAAAAGCGTCGATGTATAACCATGGATCCGATCCGGTCATCGAGGAGGTCGAGTTCGAGTTCGACCGGAAGAAGTATGAAGAATACCTCTCCTCCTCGTCCGGATCCGGTTCCCCATAAGTCCAAGATGGTCTCGGCGCAAGGAAGACCGATCGGCCTCAGTGCGAGGCGAGAAAATCCACCACCACCGTAGGTCAAGGACAGCGGTGGTTCCCGTAACGCGGCCAAACCCGAACCCACATCTTTCTGCGGGGGTCGATTCCATGGCGTCGTGACTCTCAAGAGAGCCCGTCGAGCGACGTCGGCCTGGCGAAACAATTAGCCAGGCGAAAGAATCAATGGATGGGGTCCGCTATGAGGGATCTAAGATCAAGTTGACTTGAAATCTGAGATTGTAGCCGATTCCTGGCCGGCGACGGACGAATGGGTCCAGTCAAGCGGAATCCACGCTTGAGGCGATATCCCGAGCGCCCTTCGGCGCAAGCCGCAGGCTTTGGTGCAACAAGCCCGCGAGTTGAAGAAGGCGGCCGAAGTGCGTCGACCTTCGGCTAGCGGAAGCCCAAGTCCGTCGAGGCTTCAACCCGTGAAACCAACATCAAGCCTAGCTCGCCCGGCGGGCCAACTCCTGCTCCGTGCTCAAATCGAAATTGTGAGCACCTCGGCAAAAGTGCCGCGTTGACACGAAGTCACCTCCGTCATGCGAACTTCCGTGAAGCTAACTCTACCGACCGTGAGCTTACCGTCAAGGATCGCTAGGTCCGTTAAAGGAATCGCGGGTCACTCCTATCTGGGGTCGTACCACAAAGATAGAAGAAGAAACCTCACGTTTGCTTCGCGGCTTCAAATCGAAGTCCAGAGCCGGAAGAATCACACTGGGCGACTTATGAAAACTGTTTGTTCTCGGAAGGCGCTTCGCATCGGCGATGACAACGTTATACACGAGAAGTCTGACCACCGATAGGTTGCTCCGGTATTCATGCCGGCGAGTTGTACTATCGTCTTTGGGTACAGTAAATCCGAAAGGAGCGCCCGAATCAAACATGCCTTGCTTGTGCTCGGCGATCAAGGCATTGTTATCGGTGCAATTGCTAAAGCGACTCGGAAAAGCGTCGGTTTTGATAGGCTCGGCGAATGCGAACAAGTTAAGACACTTTCGCAAAAGAGATGGGCGCCTGGGGTGATGAATTGCCGAGTGTTACCATCAATATGACCAGCGAGGTCGCGTCATACTGCGTTCGGGGCATCGCAGCGAATGACTCGATTGCGGTCGGGCGTTAGGCGACAATTATCGCAAAGATGAGAAGGATTACCCTCGAGATGATGAAGTGTCGGATCTGGCTCCGCGGCTTCCGATAATACAATTTCGGCATAGGACAACCTTGCGGCGTTCATGATCGTAGCGGATCAAGTGTCGAATGCTTGAAGAGGCCTAACCAAGCAAAAGGAACGACTTTAAGCTTGAGATGGGCGCCATGCAGCGGATGAGAGCAATGCATGACCAACAGATCGGCGATAATGAACCGCGACGAGCAAAGTCGTCGCAATAATGTCAATTTGATAGCGACCGCAGACGAGAGAGAGTCGGAACGTAGATGGTCATCTTTGCAAAATTAGCGATAACACCGTCGTTCCTCCCCAAGTTTACCCGAGCGGAGATGTAGGGAGAACGAAAAATTAAAGACCTTGAGAGCAAAATCAATACTTTGATTTCCGCACAAGAGAAAGAAGCGGGTATACCATGTCCTTACAAGGGAGTGGGAATCAATCCGTATCCGACAAAATTCAACCTCATCAACTTTACACGTTTGCGGAAGGGATCGCCCCTCGGCACTTGATCTACTTCAAGTCTCATCTAGGTGTTATCTCGACAACGAGCCCTTGATGGTTCGGTCATTCGTTGGCACCCTTCGTGGGCTGCCTTCGATTGGTACCGCCGTCTCAAACCGGGGCGTTAGGCGGGCGATATGGAGGCCATGTTTCTCACCAATTTCTTCGATGACACCGGTATCCATCGGTTCTTTGTTGGACGAGAGCGAAAAGCCGGGAAGCGATGGATAACTTCGTCAAGAGGTTGAAATAAAATGAAATTGCCGAGACCGATAACGGAGAAGTTCATTCTCCAAACTTGTCATAGCAACCTGTCATTGGGCGTGTTGGAAGCAATGGGAATCCAGGAGACACGGAAAGATTTAAGGATACGTGGAGAGCAAGAGCGGCGATTCGAGGAGGAAGAAAGCGGAGAGAGGTCAGCCTATAGTGGATGCTCACAAGCGAACTTTGTCCCCGTGGCAAAGGTAAAGCACCGACAAAGTCGTAGGCGCTAATCAAGCGTTCGAGCGCAACCACAACGGCGGTCGCAACAACGTGCACCGCGACAATCGCCTCAATGGCGTCAACAAACTCGAGAATCGAAACCATCCGCTCGAGGTTTCCCAAAACTTACTCGTTCAAGGGCGAAGAAGTTCGGGCATCTTCAAATACCTTCGAAAACAACAAAATCCGGTTGCCCCAATTGTAGACCAAGAGGAGGCAAACAAGGTTGGATCCTAAGTCGCGTGCTTATCGCAGGCGGTACACCATCCCACAAAGTTACGCTACCATCTCAAGGACAAGATTCAGGCCTTGATGATGTCATTCTCGAAACCCTCTAAAGAGAAGAAGGTGGGAGCAAATGCGGTCTATAAGCTTCGGATCAGTTCCTTGGATTGGTTCCAACGGCGCCGGTTGTGAAGGTAGGAATGAAGATGGTGAATGAAGATCCTCACGAACGCGTAGAAGGGGCTCATCTGCCTACGACGGCAACGGAGAAATCCTTTGGGTCCACCTAACTTGTTTGGAAGGCGATCAGGTGGACTACATCCTCGGCCAAAAGGAAGACCAAGGAAAAGGCAAGCTATGCCATCTTTGCTTCACAATTCCGGAGAAGGATGATGAAAAAGTAGCCACCTTCAATTTCTGAAGAGGAGCTGAAGTCTTCGCTACTAGGGCGGATACGAATATAGTTACAAATATCAGGAGACTCCAAACCCAAATGCTAAGACACCTTGTCAGGCTGGGGGTGACCGACTCCTCTCACTGCGTGCGGAGAAAGGACAACAATGACGGTTGCTAAAGAAAGCAGTTGAAGCAAAGGAGAAACATCCAGGTCCGGGAAGCTCAACTCGGCAGTCCGATTCAATCGCCCGGGTGTGAGGGATAGACCGAACATCGGGCTCTCCATACCGTTCGGCGTCATCGAGGAAATTCAACACCGGATTGGGTGGCGAATATAGTCGGTCATGAAGAAGAATGGTTCGATTAGGATGCGTGGCCACTCTGAGACCTAAACGCTGCTTGCCCAAAGGATGATTTCCCTCTGCCAATCACCGACGTCATAGTTGACAATACGTGTGGATTCGAGAGGATGTCCTTTATGGATGGTTTCTCGGGTTACAATCAAATCAAGATGCACCCGATGGCCAAACACCGCCGCGTTGAGCGTCGGTATATTTTGCTACGGTCATGCCGTTCGGTTTAAAGAACGCCGGCGCAACATACCAGCGAGCAATGACTAAAATTTTCGAGGATCATCTCCGGAAAACGGTCGAATGCTACGTCGATGACTTGGTCGTGAAAAGCCGTGACAAAGGAGATCATATCAAAGATCTTAGAACGGTATTCGAGCTCATGCGGACTCATCAGCTAAAGATGAACCACGCCAATCCTTCCTTGGGATGTCCGGTGGCAAGTTCACCGGCTTGTCGTCACCGACAAAGGAATCCGTCGATCGATAAAGTGAAGGCCATTCAAGAGTTGCAACCTCAGAAATGCGAGAGAACTTCGGGGGTTACAAGAGGCGATTGGCGTACATCAGAAGCGGTTCATCGAACCTATCCGGGAAGTGTCAACCATTCTCTAAATTGAACAAGAAGAGCGTGTCGTTTATTTGGGAGCGCATGTCGACGTTTGAAGAGATCAAATCGTATCTCGCTAAACCTCTGTTCTTGTTGCACAGCGTCGGAAAACCGTTCTGATCTATGTCAAGGCAATGGATCATTCGTTAAAGCCTTACTGGGGCAGACGGCTGATCCTGAGCAAGCGATGTATTACTGGCCGAACATTGGTGTTGAGTCGATACCCAATGGTGAAGGCGGTGCCTTGCATTAGTGTTAGCGATTGAAGATCCGACACTATTTAGTCGGGCGGGCGATTTATGTTATCTCTAAAATCCGGTCAGGATATTTATGACCAGGGCTTCAATGAGTTGGCGGTTGGCGAAATAGACCTTGCTCTTGTCCCAATCGACTGCACTTCAAACAAGTCGGTCAAGGGCAAGCGATTTGCGATCTCTTGGCGCCAACCAGAGGGCGGTTGAGCTATATGATGATCTTAGGATGAAGTCGGAAGTCAACACTCGTCGCACCAACAAATATGGCGATTGTACTTTGTGAAGGAGCTCGGCCACTAATGTAGTACCCACGGACTCTAAAATCTCTGCCGGAGTCGGAGTTGTCTTGATTTCCGGGGAATCATGTCATGCCCGTGCTTATTCACTCCCGAACCTGTTCCAATAACGTAGCGAATACAACGCTACTTCGGACTTAACCGCCGAAGAGGGGTCGAATATCTCCGTATGGAGATTCTGGCCCGATAGTTAAGCGGTCCGTGGTGACTCACAGTGAGGAACTCGATCGATCCCCTATCATCGGTGGCGTTGAAATGACTCATTGAAGAATTCTTCATCGAATATCCCGCCTCGCCTCCCAGCGGCGCTGAGATGCTGGCGGCGTTAACACAAGGAGCCGAGCAATTAGTTGGTCGGACTCACCACTCTTCGTACCAATATGATGGGGTACAAGAAGACAAAGGGTAGTTACCAAAGAGGTACATGCAACCCAAACCAAGTTAGAGCCAGAGATTGGCTTTCTATCGTCGATTACGTTTTACGGTATGCGGGAAGGCGTGAAGGAGAGATCAATCCGGCTCGAATTCTTTTACGACACGGAAACCGGATGCTATATATGTAGGGAGTGCGATGGTCTTTACTCGATGCCTTTCAAACAAGGAGGCGAAAGAGGTCCTTGGGAAGCTTACGAAGGTGAATGTGGTCGCGCACCAGCTGGTCCCAAGCTCGGCGAATCGAGGAGAATGGGCTACTTTTGGCCCACGATGATTAATGAGTCGATGCGGCTGAAATGCGGCGTGTCGATTCACGCGTATATGCATCGGCCTCGAAGCGGTTTGCATCGCCCATTACGTCACGGCCATTGAGACATGAGGAATGGGCGTTGTAGGTCCCATTTTCCTCCGTCGGTTAAAGGAGATCGCTTTATTCTAGCGATCACCGACTACTTCTCCAAGTGAAGTGAAGCAATCCCACTAAAGGAGGTCAAGCGATGCAGTCATCGATTCATCAAACACCATGTCATCTATCGACATGGTGTCCCAACGGATCGTGCATGACAACGGTCCCTTATCGGCAATTCCTTCATCAAGTTTCGCGAAAATTCAAGATACAAGATGTCTCGTCAGGACTATAATCCGGCGAATGGGTTAGGCGTTCAACAAGGCGATCATCAAGATTTTGTCGAGCTTGTGAAGAATAACAAGCGAGACTGGACGATAAACTTCGGAGAAGCACTTTCGGGCATATCGCTGCTTGATGCGATGCGCCAACGAGACGTACTCTACGGTCACGGGTGTGAAGCGATTCTCCGTTGGAAATCGATTCCGTCGCCGGCGTCGCCCTTACAGCGAGACGGCCAGAAGAACAACATCAAAAGCGTCTCGAAGAGCTTGAGATGTTAGATGAGAAGCTGGAGGCTCAACAATGCATTGAGTTCTATCAAGCTAGAATGTAGGGGCTTTCAACAAAAAGTTCGACGAGAGAACAGGAGGGAGATCTCGTCCTGCCAGCTAGCGACCGATAATCCTCACCTCTAAAAGAAAGGTAAGAACCCAAATGGGAAGGACCGTTTATAATAGACACGGTCTATTCAAACGGTGCATATCGCCTTATCACACAGAATGGCGACCGGCAATTAATGCCGATAAATGGGAAGTTTCTGAAAAAATACTATCCTTAGTATATTCAGGATAACCCATTTTGATGGGAAATTCCTCAGAGAATATCTCACTCATTTTCATGAGGATAACCATAAGTTATTGTGTTTTCCTCCAAAATTCTCTCACCGATCAAATTCATTGACGGTGGGCCCACTAAAAATCTTCTTGGTCCAACCACCAGCAAAATCCCCTCTCGATTCCTTCCACGAACGAGAGGTCCACTTTCAATTACGTTGCAATCCTACAAAAGCGAAGCTATCCACTCCCTTCCAGATTCTGGAATGGAGATCCCATTCTTAGTTTCTCATGAAATAGAATACATTCTTCCTTTCCCACATTTTACACGGAGATAGAATACATTCTTCCTCTCCGAAGCAGAGATAGAATACATTCTTCCTCTCTTGTCTTAGATTCTCGGTGGAGATCCCACTCTTAGTCATCTTTCAAGATTCTCAAAATGGAGATCCCATTTTTAGTCTCTCACTGAAGCAGGACAAAAATCCTTCCTTTCCAATATCAGGAGATAGGAGACAAGATCCTCCTTCCTCTCCATCAATAAGAGATAGGATACAAAACCTTCCTCTCTTATTTCAAATTAAGTGAGCACACGGAGATAGGACACAAAACCTTCCTCTCCCCTTTGGAGATAGGATACAAAACCTTCCTCTCTTGTTCATCCCTTACAGGAGATAGGAGACAAGATCCTCCTTCCTCTCCACCTTCGAAATAGAATACATTCTTCCTTTCCCACCTCAATCAACCTTATGGCGGTTCAATCCTTCTCGGTCAAAGAAGGCCAAGATTCATCTTGGGGTGTTTCATCGAAGCCTAAGAAGGGATGAAGTCGGCCTTCTAACGCCCGGTTTAGTCTTTCTCCGATTGAAGAACACGAGTTGATTACGGGGTATTCCATCCAAACCTAAGAAGGGATGAAGTCGGCCTAACACGTCGCGGTTTAGTCTTTCTCCGATTGAAGAAGACACGAGTTCGATTACGGGGTATTTTGTCGAAGCCTAAGAAGGGATAAAGCCAACCACCAGCGTTGCGGGTGAGTCTATTCCGTGACAAAGGCGAAGCCTCATTATTCAACATCGTAGCATTAAGTCTAAGAGAGTCTCATTCTTTTAGCACAGCGTCGCGTGCGGAGCGGATCGAGATAATCCGCCGCGCTAGCCCAACTCAAGCGGTAGTTGGTAAAGGCTAGTCAAATCCGTTGGGGAATTGGACCAATAACCCTAAAGTCGGCGCCTCAGCGTCGCGGTTTAGTCTTTTCGATTGAAGAAGACACCGAGTTCGACCGGGTATTTCATCCCGGCCTAAGAAGGGATTAAGCGGCGCCTTGCAGCGTTGGGCGATCTCTTGCCCGTAAAAAGTATGTATGTATTCAATATCATAGCAACAAGTCTAGAAGAGTTTCATTCTTCAAAGACAAGCGTCCGCGTCGCGGAGCAGTTTGGATAATCCATACGCTAGCCAATTCAAGCGGTAGTTGGTAAAGGCTAATCAAATCCGTTGAGGGTTTGCCAAAATCCTATAAGTATTATGGTTAATTATTTACGAAATAAAAGAATCACAATAGAGCACAAAAGGGACAGAAATATGTTTTGCTTTAACTTCGGATACTTTATTGAGGAAAGCTTGTTGAAGTTCCTCGAACCTCCTCGAAAGCCTCCTCGCTGCCATTAAGGGCCTCCGCTGATCTCCTTCTTGATGTCAACCACTACGCCGAGTTCAAATTTCGGGCACGACCATGAGAGTCTTTTCTTTGTTGGCCTTTGTCGACTTCAAGGCGATCGGGCTCTCCCTCGCCGCTTAGGGTTCTGTTCGAGCTCTACTATCCTCGCTTCTCCGGCGACACAAGACCAAAAGTGTCCCACGGGCGAAGCCGGCAACAACGGTCTCCAAATGATGCACAGGCCTCGTGCATGTGAACCGAGTCGATAATAGCAAGCGTCAAGCCCAGTTGACCCGGCCGTAGATCTCTGTCTCTATATATGAGGAGAGCTGGCTACTTCAAAATCTTGTAGACTTTGGAGCTTAACCTCTAAAGGGTCGAAATCATCGACAATGGGACTGGGCGGACTCAATCTTCGGATGTTCTTCGGGCCGCTTAGCCCTACTCCAAATAGGATTATGAGTATAAACTAATTCACGGTTCTTAGAGAAGTTCACGGAGAATATTACCATATTCTTAAGGATAACTCGATAACCCTCAATTTCCTCATTGGGACCTCAAGGAGGGATAAAATTCGCGAGAGCTTATATCGACGGACAGCTCTACCGGAAGGACTCCTCCCATTGGATCGGTGCCGATTCATGCGCCGAGGGCCTACCAATCAACAATTGGGAAGAATACCTCCCACGTGGATGAACACCTTTGCAGCGAGTAATGCGATGGCGCCAACCAGCGTGCGTCGGAGATTCACCGATCAAGCGGTTCGGACCCACAAAATTCCCGATCAGGAGGAATCTCGAGGTCAATTGGGCGACAATCCACCGAACACGAGTCATCAAGCGACAAATGAACTCAATTAGCTACTGATTCGAAATTCCAACAACGGTCAAGCAATAAATGCGACACGCGACACCACAGGGATCCTACAAAGCGCTGGAGAAGCACGAGGAGGATTGGAGGAATCAAATCGGAGCCAACCTCAAAAGAAATTCATCTATCGACACGGTGAGATTTCGACAACGGTCGGACACAAAAGTGCGATCTGTAATACCCAGCAATCCTAAAGCGCAAGGAAAGAGGGGGAATGGAGAGATCAAGCGCCGTCATTCACAAGTCCTATCACGCCAATTAAGGAGTGAAGGGGCTCATCATGTCAAAGCATCCCGACTCATCAAGAATCGAGGCGGAGCGGCTTTGGAGAATATCTGTGGCGTTAAAATTGCTTATCGGTACGAACAAGACTTGTAAGCGGTGGGTTGATAGCAAGCGATCCATCCGAACTGGCGACTCGAGCGCCGTCGGCGTGATCTGTATAAAAGCAGCGTAAAGTGAGTCGGCCGGCGTCTGAGCAATGAAAGCGGCGTCGTGGAGAAAACCGGCGACGAAGCTCAGCGAGCGAGTTGGCTAAACTCAAAGCGTTGACAAGGCGGAATCAACCGTATAGTCCGTCGATGCAAGCGAACCGTTTGAGCTCGAAAGTTGATCGGACCGGACTTCGAACACAACGGCGACATCAGAACAAAACTAAGCCGGGAAGACCGAAGAATCGAGCGAAGAATGCGGAGAAGTCGACGGAAAAAGCGGCCCGAAAGCGGCGGGCCGGTAAACCTCGGCCAAATTGGCCAGGTGGCTCGGCCACTTTGGTAGAGCCACCTCGACCACTTAGTAGGTGCCTCGGCAAGTGGTAGGAGGCTCGACACACTTTAGAACGCCCTCGACAAGTGGTAGAGGTGGCTTCGAAGCCAAGTGTGGCTGTTGGCTGTATGCTTCCGCTTTTGGTTTTGTATAAATGGGGGTCTTGCTCATGAGGAGGGGGATTTTGAAGATCTTGGACTCGGGACTTGGTGATTTTGGCGGACTTCGAAGAGCCTCTCGAGATCTCGGCCTTGCGGTTCCGGGCGAGCTCAAGTCGATCGGCGTCGGATCTATAGGCGGAAGGTAAACAAACTTCGGGTCGAACTGAGATACCCTCTAGGTTAAGCTTGTTAACCTCGGGGATAGCGGCTGTGATTTCTCCTTGTAGATCTCACCGCTCGTGATCCTCTCCCGTTGAGTCGCGATCCCCAGCGATCCTCTCCCGTGAGTGTGATCCCCTCGGTAACCGTTTCCCATTGAAGCGAGCCCCTCGTCTGTAGTTCGGAACGGGGTCTACGGGATGGGGATTGCGGTGGTCAGCGGACGAATAAAAGTCCCGACACGGGCAAAGAACCCGCATGGCGAGGATCGTAAAATAGAGATCCTCGTGTTTGTTCACAAAGGAAGAGAGTTGTAATTTTCGTTTTCATTGTGCGCTAAAATAAAGGCATTTTTCTTTGTTTGAAATTTTGTTGTAGGCCGCGGAAGCATGGCGAATTCAAGCGAGCAATGAATAACAAACCAACTTTCCCTTGAAACACCTGGTGAAGCATAGGGAATCTTCGCATTTCTGAATTTCAAGATTAAGGGCTTTACGATTGAGACCGAATTTATCTCCTTTAGCAAGCGGGGGTTTCACAGTGCGCAATCTTGCATGCCAAACCTTTTGAGTACTTTATCGATATAGCTCTTTGTGATAATCCAGTATACCTCGAGCGATCTCGATGTATCCGAATTCCTAATATAAAGAGGCGTCCCCAAGATCTTTCATCTCAAAATTCTTTGATAGAAATCTCTTGGTTTAGTGCAACATGCCTATATCATTAGTGGCAAGCAAAATGTCATCCACATCTGAACCGGAAAAATATACTTACTCCCTTTGAATTTTTGATATACACAATCATCAACAATATTCATCTCAAAACCAAGCGAGATAATTATTTGTTGAAACTTGTGGTACCATTGACGAGGAGCTTGCTTGAGTCCATAAATGGATTTCCTTAGTTTGCAAATATTCTTTGGGTCTCGACACAAAGTTTTACGGTTGTACCATATAGATCATCTCACAATGTCTATTGAGAAATGCGTCTTAACATCCATTTGATGTAACTCAAGATTGAAATGAGCAACAAGTGCCATGATAGTCACGAAAGAGTCTTTCGATGAAACCGGAGAGAAAGTCTCGTATAGTCAATGCCTTCCTTGAGGTAGCCTTTAGCTACAAGGCGTGCTTTATACTTTTCCATTACCATTTGCATCCGGCTTGGTTTTAAATATCCATTTACAACCAATTGATTTTGCACCTACGGCAATGGAACAAGTTCCCAAACCTTATTGTCTTGCATAGACTTGTACTCCTCATTCATGGCATCAATCCACTTTTGAGAGTTAGAACTTTTCATGGCACGAGGGAAGTTGATTGGATCATCTTCCATCATTCCATTACTTTCCTCATGTTCTTGAAGAAATACAATATAATCATTGAATAGCATTTCTCCTTTCTCTCGTGGATCTCCTTAATGCTTGGTTCTTGAGGTTGTTGAGTTTGTTCTTAGACGAGGGGAGTTGTTCAATATTGCCTTCTTGAGGTTCAATTCATTTCTTGAACAATAGGTATATTACTTGAATATTGTCGAAGATCTGTATATGGATTGGATTTAAAGCCAATTCCTCCTCAAAACGCAATGTCTCTAACCTTATTTCTCCCCAAACTCAACATCCTCAAAGAATGTTGCTGTTCCCGATCTCAAAATATTCACGAGTGTGGGATCATAAAACTTATAGCCTGGATCGTTGAATACCCAATAAAGTAGGCATATTTGGAGTGTTTCTTTTCATTTGGCCTATAAGACCTTGCCTCGTGGACATCCCCAATATGTAAGTGCTTTAGGCTTCACCGGTCAAAGCTCATAAGGTGTTTTAGCAACTGCTTTACTTGGTACTTTGGTAAGAATGTAGGCTGCGGTCTTTAGTGCTTCTCCCGAGTGACTCGGTAAAGAAGAATGAGCAATCATACTTCTTACCATATCCTTAAGAGTCTGTTTAGTCTTTCGCTACACCATTCATGCTAGGTGATCCGGCATGGTGCTTGTCAGGGCGATACAATTCCTCTAGGTATCTAGCAAATGGTCACGGGCGTTGTTCACGAACCATCATATCTAGTAGTACTCACCACCCGTCGATCTAACGGTTTTAATCTTTTTATTGAGTTGGTTCTCAACTTCGGCCTTAAAGCTTTGAATCGTCCGAGAGCTCGATTTTTCTTTAATGAGATATAGGTACCCATAGCGTAATCGTCATGAATGATATAAAATATTGTTGACCATTCGGGATGCGGTAGGGAATGACCCACAAATATCTGTATGTATCAATTCTAAGGCGTAGAGACATTGGAACCAATCTCTTAACTTTATGCTGTTTTCCCTTGATCTGATCAATGCACATCAAAGTCAGTAAAATCAAGAATCCAAAATACCATCGAGACACAACGCTCAACTCTACCTTTTGAGATATGACCCGGCTTTGCCATGATGCTTGAATTTTCCTTATTTAATTCGCTTAGTACCACGTTTCCACATTTAGGGTTTCATTATAAGAAGCAAGCGTATCAAGCAAATATAGGTTATCCAGAGTACTCAAGAAACCGGTTCCCACAATATTTGAATTTAAAGATAAGCTAGCGGTTATTTCCAAATGAACAATAATAACGATTTGTCCAATAAAGGAATAGAAACCAAATTCGTCTAAAAGCGGGACTACAAAAGTATCTTTCAAATCCAAATAGAAACCGGTTCTAACAATAACCTAAAGTGCCCAATTCCTTCCACATCTACCGATTGTCCATCGCCCACAAAGATGTGTCTTTCACCATCACTTGGCTTCGTGCTCGAGCAACCGCATAGAAACACTTATGTGAGTAGTAGAAGCCAGATCTAACCACCAAGTGTTTCTAGATGCCGAGACTAAATTAACCTCGAGAAGGACCAAAGTAAGGAGCGTACCCTTTTTGACCGCCCGGTGATATTTGGTACAATCCTTCTTGGTGTCGGATTGTTGCAAAAAACAACCGATCATCCTTATGTTGTTTCTTACGAGGCCGGACCCTTAGCTTCTTTATCATCCTTTCTTTTCTTGCCCTTATCCTTAGGGGCATAAGCCAAATGAGCACTTTCGGTCTTATCTTGCTTCAATCTGTCTTCTTCTTGCACCACGATATGAAATGAGCTCATTCGAGTCCATTTCTCCTTTTGCGATTATAACTGACCTTAAATTGATTAAATTGTGCGGAAGAGCAGTGAAACGAATGCACTAGTAACTTCGTCACAAAGATCGAGTTTTAGTGCCTTAAGTTTTGAAGCAATGTGAGACATTTCCATAATGTACTCCGGATATTTCCTTTGCCCTTATACTTCATTGAAATCAAGCGAGCTAAAAGCGTGCTTGTTTCTATCGTTAGCAAAGCGGCTTCTCAATTCGGCAAAGAAATTTTTGGCTTTAGTAATCGCCGGATTCGTGCCCCTAAAGGCTTCGGAATGCAGCGCTTGATGATCATGAGACTCATGCGATTTGAGCATCCATATACTCCTTCTTTCGCGAGTGCTTTCCATGATGAGAGGTTGGGGTTGTTCGATTCTTAATGCAAGGTCTAGATCCATGCGACCAAGAACAATTAAAATGTTCTCTTTCCAAACCTTGAAATTTGTCCCATTTAGCATGGGAATTGAGTTGATGTTAGCGAAATTGATCGGCGGATGCATTAGCTGAAATAAACAAAAGATTTCACATTAATAACTGTAATTAGTAATCAATAAAATTCAAATAATGACATATCCCCATCCAAGATATCTTGTACAACATTAATATCAAGTCTTTGGACGAGTAATATTAGCGCAAGTGATATCTTGTTGCAATGATCAAACATCGACAATAACACATGTCAAACAACAAACCCATCTTTGGATTGATTTGTTATCCACATGTAAACCTTATAATTGTCAGTTTATCGCATCGGAATCTAGATCTAAATAAATATTAATCTTCCTTTGGGCGATTAAATATCTATTCGGAAAAAGTATACACACAACCATCTAACATTCTTCATGAACAATCTACACAAGAGAGGTTACTTTGGCAACATCTTGCTTCAATTAATCATTTAGAATGAGAGACCAACTTAATTCCTTAGTGTCATAATACTTGAATGAAATAATTGATTAACGAAATTTAATTGAGTTCGACTCATGAGGTTCGACTTGAGTTCGACGAGTTGACTTGAGTTGAATCTATGAGGTTCGACTTGAGTTCGACGGTTCGACTTGGCGAGGTTCGACTTGAGTTCGAGCGAGGTTCGACGAGTTGACTGCGAGGTTCGACTTGAGTTCGAGCAGTTCGACAGTTCGAATCTGCGAGGTTCGACTTGAGTTCGAGCAGTTCGACGAGCGAATCGAAATTCCGGAATTGAAGCGAAGTTCGACGAAGCAAACACGAGGTTCACTAAAATATGAGGTTCGCCAAGTGAACACAAGGTTCGGTGAATGAACACGAGTTCCTAAAGTCGCGAGGTTAATAAAAGTCGGTCGCCGAAGAGTTAATAAAGCAGGTTAAAATGAACGAGGTCGCCAAAGGCGAGGTTCGCCAAAATGAACCTCGAACCTCTCTGAACTCAGGGAACCCCTTAGGGTTTAGATCCGAACCGTCAAAGCCGCTTAGGCTTTTGAACCCATAGGGTTTATTCGTGATGGTGCCGCCGTCACAAAACCAAAAATTTTTTTTTTTAAAACTCAATCGGATCAAACCTTATATTAATTTTCTAAAATCATAGAAAATTTAACCAAAAATCGAAAAAGTTACTGTTCACGAGTAAAAATTTTCGTTCATCAGCGGATTATTTCATTCTTGTTCATCCAGAACATAAATTCTGTTCATCCGAGATCAACCTTCTTGTTCATCCGAAAAGAAAAACTTTGTTCATCGGCCAAAACATTTCTTGTTCATCCAACCCAAAAATCCAAAAAGATTTGATCTTTATTCATAAATCCACCGAAAAATCATAGAAACTCAAAAATCTCTAAGAGTTAATCAAATTTGGCTCACGATACCACTTGTTATATCGAAGGATCTTAAACATGATTAATCCAAAGAGATAAACATCATAAGTCTTGAAGCAATACACGAATCCATGATTTGGATCTTGTG
This sequence comes from Asparagus setaceus, assembly GCA_012295165.1. NCBI lineage: Eukaryota > Viridiplantae > Streptophyta > Magnoliopsida > Asparagales > Asparagaceae > Asparagus > Asparagus setaceus. The sequence continues at coordinate 148,799 of WHSE01000014.1, read as the reverse complement.
TGGATTGATGGATCTTCTAATCTTAGGTTCTTCTCTTCCTTAGATCTCTTTTTAGATGGGGGTAAAGAGATGAGAATTCTTATGTTAACCCTAGATTAGGGACCATAACCCCATATATATAGGTGTTGCACTTTTACAATTTGGCCCCTCATCAAATTGTAATTACAACGGTATCCACATTTAGCCCATAATTTATTTAAATACCCATTAACCCAACTTGATTGATCACTTTAGTGGGTTAGCACAGAGATAGCACTACACATTAATGTAACATATGTGCCCACAAATAGATTTAATTAGATTTAAATCTAACACCCGAACCAACGAAGAAGTTATTGTTTCGTCATTTGCTTTCAGGAATTTTGTGTATCCTGAAAAGATAATTTGCATTAACCCGAAGCAAACTTGATAATTCAAGCGGGGCAAATATTTTTTAAGGAAAGTATTTTACAAAAAATTCTGTCTATTTTATTATTATTACTAACATTTAGTACGGACGGGAAAAATAATTCTATTTATTTTTTCATGTCATTAGGGGTGAAAGCTCGGGAGCCATGCCATTACGAAGTTCCTATGGCACCATGCGACGAGTTCACCTGCGCCAATACTTGCGCAGGCATCCCAAGCTTTGACGGCAGTAGCTGCCTTCCTAATTCTAATGTCTGCAGGTGTTTCTGGAATTGTTGAGAACAAAAATGTAATGGAGTTTGTATGGAGCAAATTAATTATTTTTCTCCTTTTTCTTTAGTTTGATCAATAAAACATGAGAATTAATATGGAGTTTTGAAGCGAAATTAGTCTCTCTCTCTCTCTCTCTCTCCCTCTAATAAAAAGGAGATATACTACTTTCACTTTGATTGGAACTTCAAAGTATTTTCTGAACATTTTGATAACCCAAAGTTTCAAATCAATTCCCACATTTCTTAGCTTTGCTTGTATTATGTTAATTAGATCCACTTTACGTTGTTTGTTGAGGACCAAAACAATAAAAAATGTCCAGTAGAAAATGATGGAAGGGATGTTATGCGTTAAACACTTAATATGAATTTTACAGAAAATCTAAGGAAATCTACCTATAAAGAAAACAAACCTGGGTAAGGGCATCAAAGTAAAGTAGGATTAAAGATTTAAGGGTATCAAAGTTAACAAAATTAGGATATCAGAGTGAGAAAATGAATAAACTTTGGGGGTACCGAGTGAAATTAAATAAGTGTTGTTTTGTAAGGGAACTATATATCTGATTAGTAATTTATTCTTGATAAGCATGATGTCAACTCATATCCGGTTATTTATATATGTACTATAGTGGGTGAAATATTTAGTATCCAAGCGAGGGGTGGAAGTGAACCAAATAATTAATAAACGGGCGTTATTATTTATCTAGATATTCAATTATATTTGATTCATAGATCATTTAACATTACACAAATATTTTTAGTATTCGATTTATAACCAACTAGAGTTTAAATTTGATTCTGTTGATTATTAATTATTTGATTATATTTTACATTTTAGTCCTATGAATTTAACTTATTACAAATATTATTCATCCAAAATTTTGTCATAAATCATACCCTATAAATATGTAAGTAAATAGATGCTATAGTTTTATTTTGTACAAAATTATGTTTTTCTTGCATTGTTATATACATAGACGTAATGCTAAAATGATTCCCACATAATTATAAACTCGTAGGATAATTAGATTAAAAGTTACTCATAAGGTTTCTCCCCAAAAAGTTACTGATAAGATCGATTTTTATAGAAAATAATCTTACACAAAATATCGTACTTTTGTTTATTTATTTTAAATTTTTTGAATAATGCTATTAATTAAGAGGATTGACCTTTGTTCTATGCTAGACAAGTAGACTAATAACTAAAAGATAACTAATTGACCCGACCCGTTTGATTTGCCCTAATTACGGCCGCCCCTGTTAAACGCAATCGTCGATTCTTTTGTCGGCGACGGAAGATGACGAAGGGAGCTATCTTGGGGTTTATGCATTGGGTCTACGGAATCTCATCAGCTTAAAAACTAAGTTGGGCTTTTTTTTTTTTGTATATTTAACCCCACATGCATATACTCTATGTTTTAAATGGATTAATTACATTCTGGCACTATGAAGCCAGTGATCCTTAAGTATGCATATCTAAACATATAATTGTGAGATTGCTAATTGTAAATTTAGGAATGAGCCAAGTTCGGTCTAAACCGAAAGAACCGACCGAAACGAGTGAATTCTCGGCAATTCGGTTCGGGTTGTATTCTAATTTGGATCCGGGTTAAGGAAATCTCAACCTGAACCACAAGTACGGACGAATAAGGCATTGTTATATTGGGTTTAAGTTAGTGGGTTATCGGTTCATTTCATTATAACTGATTCCAATCTAATTGCACTCAATCTAATCACCTAAAATAGCATATTCTCAGTTTCCTTTGAGCACGCGATTACAAATCAAGTAATTCCACTTATCATATTTTCATAGTTGCAATTGCAAATATTTCATCTTATAATGCCTTCAGAGTTTATAGAAGGCTTTCTAAATTGGGTATGTCTCCTCAAACTTTCATCAAATCATTCAATGCAAAAAGTAAAAGTGATCATATAGTTCACTGCAAAGGGTAAGCTTCGAGCCAGCTTTCGCAAAAGAAAACACAAATATAGTAAGATTTGGTGGGAATGGGAATTTATCACAAGTGAACGAATCTTATGGAATTAATGGTTTTGGCAACTAATTAACACAGAGATATAGGTGGGAATGGGAATTCTTTTGAATAATATTATAATTTTGCATCCTTAATTAGCCAACCAAAGAAAATAATAGAACCGAATAAACCTAGAACCAAACCGAACCGAATACATTCGGTTCGGTCTAACACCAAGGCGGTGCGGTTTTGGTTTGACAAATTTTAGTCAAAATTGACCCGACCGACCGAATGCTCACTCCTAATTGTAATTACGAATGATCCAAAATTTGTCGACAAGTTGACACTTTTTCTTTCTAATTTGGAGTTCTTTTTGGGGTGTTTGTTAGGATTAGAATTAGGTTTATTGTTAGCATTAGGTATGCAAAGATTACTGATTATTGGCGTTGGTAAGGATTATAATAATCAAACTTTAGTGAGTAATCATTGCTATAACTCGAATCCTAATTCCAACTCTACTCTTTACTCTACCAAAAATTCTAATACAACCCTAATGTTACAACAAAATTTCAAACAAGCAAAATATAAATAGCGTTAATTTGACAAATTCTAGCTAGGGTCATCTATGTAATTACAATAAGCAATTTCAAAATTATCCATATAGATACATAAACTTTAGGATCACACATGTAATTACACCATACCTCAAGGCAGCAGAGAGGTAATTAATCCTTCTTAAATTTGCCCTTCATATCTTGTAGTTTTAAATTACCCCAAATCTCTAACTTTGGGATAAATATCCCTCACTTGGGGTATATATCTATATGCCATTCTACTATATTCTCTAATATATAACGACATTTGATGAGTGAGGGCTATATAAGTAGGAGGCTCAGGGGATAGTTTTAAAATTTCCAAGATCAAGGGTAAATTTAAAAATACAATAGATTTGGGAGTAACTATACAAAAATTCAATTAAGTTACTCCTCGACTGTAATTTTCAGATTAAACTTTAGTTACACGCACAAAACTTTATATGTGCATATACAAAATGCATTCACATTCACAAACACTCAACACAGATATATAGCCTATATAGGCAAATAACATATACATACACATCTGAAGAAGCCTGTCTCGTTTAACTTAAATCATTATATCCTTTTTTTTTCATTAATTAGTAACACTCTTCATTCCCTTCTTAATTTTTCTTACCCTTGTTTAATAAAAAATTCCATTTGTAACATTGATCCTTTTCTAGTTTAATAAAACCCCATATTAGAAGCATATGCATGAAATAAAAGGTCAATATGAGCCAAAATTCTCTAATAAATTAAACTAGGTTAGTGAACTAGGTTAGAGAGATTTGTAATGTATTATTAATTAGTCCTCTTCAGATTCATATGATTTTCTAAGAATTTGGATCCGTCCATTATAAAAAGTAGTGAAGAGACCACTACTTTTAAATCCAACATTGATTATCTAATAGGTGATTGTGATACATTCTAAACCCAACACCTATTGTACACCATGTATTGTAATTATTCTTAATTTGCAATGAAAGGAAAAAATCATAACCTCCTATTAAATAATCAGGTTATGATTAAGGAGTGGTGCCTCCACTATTTTTTTTTTCTAAAGGGAGCAAATAATTAATTATATAGCAAATCTTCAGCTAATCTTTAGCAAATCGTCTAAAAATTCGACACTTTTACACTATATATATACACTCCTACTATGGGTTTCTCTCATCAAACACCTTACCTGGAGAATTAGAAAAGAGGAAAAATCTAAAAACCCAAAATGAAGTTCTTTGCCTTTGCCTTCATCACCATTTTCGCGCTGGTCTTTGTTCAGTATAACCGAGGTATCGTTTCTTTGTGTTTCTCTTATAAGCTAATTGAAACGCGCGATCCCATTTTATTGTTATTTTTGTTTATCATTTATTCGCTATAAGTTTCCAACTTAAGTATTATTTCATGAAAAAAAAATTGCAATAGTGAAAATAGGGGTTATTTGAAGATAGGCTCACCGTCCTATGAGAATTAGTGTTTAATTTATCACCGATAAGCATTAATTATGTCCAAACGGACTTATCAACATCCTAAATTCAAATGGTATCCACGTGACGGCCACACAAAATAACGGAGAGATAATTCCATTTGGACATCAGATGATATCATCATGCATGTGTAATGTGATCAGCTTGATTATACCAATCATGTGTAATTAATGTCTTAATTTTTGTTACGTGATTAGGAGTCGAAGCTCGGCAACATGCAAGGAAGATCATACTAATGATATCATATCATGCATGCAACACCAACCAGCACGACTAGGAGGCCTGCAATAATCTTTGCCATGGCCTCTTTGAGCAAATGCACTCTTTGTCTTCAGTTAATTTGATACCAAATAAAAAGGTACTCTTTGCAAAATTATCTTCACTTTTCTTTATGTGATTGTGAGCCAATGCGACTTTTATAGTTTATTTTGTAGCGTTCTAAGGACATGTCTTAATTGTACGAAGATTGTCTCAAACTGATGTAGGGCGTTTAACGGACAATTTTATGGAGGTGGGACAATCACGAGCTAAATCCGACTCATCACGTATTATTAACCCATAAAACAATCATATCTTCCAATCCGGGCGGATTACGACATATATATGTAAATCGCCTATCTCGACGAGCCAACCAGATTTTCAAATTTTTAAAATCTCATCAGTAATACCAGTTTTGGCTGAAATCCGAAAATAATCAGCCTTTTTTATTTTTAGTAATAAAGTTAGAGTCAATTTAGATTAGGAAACAAAATCAATTTTGATTTAATTAGGACTGATTTGTTTCCTATATTATGGTGAGTCTTTTAGGGTAAGATTTGATACTTTCTATTTTTATAATTCTAGTCTTAGTAGGAGTCTTATTTGTTATTCTATTTAAGAAGAGGCATGTAATCCCAAGAAATATATCTTTTTATCAATAAAATTTCCTCTTTAATATTTTCTTAGTGGATTGAAGTTCTTCGTGAATTCGAGATCGTTCTTTGTGGATTGAGAGAACAACCCTTGGTGGATTCGAGGTTTCAACTTCATCGCGTTAATTGGTATCGAGAGACTTGTTCTTCGATCCGATGGCGATGACAACCCTTTTCTCAGCTGAGTTCGATGAGTTGAAGATCGATGTTAATCGATTAAGACTCTGTAGATCGACTTGCGTCGACTGGAGCGTCGAACGGTAGGAGTTCAAAATCACGTTGATGATCGCCAACGACGTGATCTGACTCCACAGGACAAATTCAACAGCGACCGTGACACTAAGCAAGACCCTGGAGTTGGGAAGAGCACTAAAGAAGAAATCAAGAAAGAAGAACCACCTCGGAGCACAATATCTTCCGCCGCGAGATGCACGTGATGCGAAGGTTTGTGATGTTATCATTGATAGTCACGAGTAGTAAGAATCTCGATCTCGGCGTATGGTGAATAAGTTGTGTTTGAAGAGAGAAACACCCACCTCCCTACAAGATCATTTGGATTCGCAAGAGGCGATAATGCTGACGATGAGATGTGTCGGTACCTTTTTCCATAGGCCACTATGTTGACGAGGTGTTGTGTGATGTGGTCGAGATGGATACTTGTCATATGCTCTTAGGTAGGCCATGGCGATTCGATATCGGTGCCACCCACAAAGAGACAATATTTATGTTTTCAAGAAGGATGAGCGTCGAATTACACTCATGCCTCTTCAAGAAAAGAAGACATCCAAGATAGAGACTACTGAGAAGAAGAGACCATTGGTGATAGACAATGAGGCTTTAGCGAAAAATTTAAAACAATCGAAGAGGTCTATGATTTGGTTGTAATTGAGAGAAAGAACCCGCTTGTCGAGATTCCTCTTGATGTGCAAGCTATTGCGACCAAAATTCCTGATGTTGATGGTGATATGTCAATGAAGATGGATATTATGCATGAAGTTCACGGCTATTGTGAGTGATATTACACATCTTGATGTTGTCCTAGTGGAGGAGAAGGATATAATAGCGAATCAAACAATTGATGATATATGTCACTTGCTTGGTGGAGGGCTCGAGGCAAAGAAGATGAAAAGAATTGTGCATGGAGTATGAGGGAGAATTTTCTTCTCCGGAAGCAAAGGTTTTGAATAATTTTAAGAAGATTTTAATGATACTTCAAAGTAGAATATGAGAAGCAATATGGAACATATTTTAAGGAGTTTTCAAGTCAGCTAGATCCACATCTTGCCAATAAAATACACATGATGTGAGAAAGATTCATATACAAATTTAATTGAAAAAGTCCTAGCAAGTAAAAGAATAAATGGAGAAAATAATGCTAAGTATAAAAGGGGTCTTGTCGATCAGAGAGAAACATATTTATCGATGAAACTACTATTCAAGAAAATATAAGCTCGAGGTCGAGCTTCTTTCAACAAGGGAGATTGATGTAGGATGCTTAATGGATAATTTTATGGAGGTGGGACAATCAGCTAAATGCCGACTCATATGTATTATTGACTTCCAAAAGAAATAATCATATCTTCCAATCCGGAGAGGATTCGATATATTATATATGTAAATCACCTATCTCGGCGAGAGCCAACCAGATTGTCGATTTTAAAATCTCATCAGTAAAACCCAGTTTTGACTGAAATCTAAAAATAATCAGCCTTTAGTTTATTTTTAGTAATAAAGTTAGAGTCAATTTAGATTAGAAAATAAAATCAATTTTGATTTAATTAGGACTGATTTGTTTCCTATATTATGGGGAGTCTTTTTAGGGTAGGATTTGATACTTTCTATTTCTTTATAATTCTAGTCTTAGTAGGAGTCTTATTTGTTATTCTATTTAAGAAGATGCATGTAACCCTAAGAAATATATCTTTTTATCAATAAAATTTCCTCTTTAATATTTTTTCATGGATTGAAGTTCTTAGTGGATTCGAGATTGTTCTTTGTGGATTCGAGAGAACAACCTTTGTGTGGATTCGAGGTTTCAACTTCATGGCTGGTTATCGTTTCATCGAGATAGGCGATTTACATATATAATATGTCGAATCCTTCGGATTGAAAGATATGATTATTTCTTTAAGTCAATAATGCATGTAATTCGGCATTTAGCTCTTGATTGTCCCACTCCTCCATAAAATTGTCCGTTAAGCATCCTACATCACGAACCTAAGATTGAATTGCAATATTTTCTGAGGAAAAAAACTCACTAATGACATGTAAATGGCGAGGTCCAGGGTCTAAGATCAGACCACCTTTTTTTCTGAAAATTAACAAATTTCAGATTAATAAATAGACGTGTAGATCCTAATAGAATTAATGTTCATCTAAAAGGAAAGGAAATGAGTTGCAAGCGAAAAATATCACATATGATCCATAACATATCAAAGGAAAAGAATAAAGTGTGATCAAATAAACAACATAAAAATGAGTTATGGACAAATATGTTGTTTATTTGACTCATCAAATGAGTATCAATCTGTCCTTAGCATAACAAGTATAAATTAATGATTTGAACTAGACGTAGGAAGTTGTAAGTTCAAATTTATAGATAAGTATGGGTTCAATTACCAGAGCGGTATTTAAAATAAACCACATTCGCTTTAATATTTAAAACATTCGATGTCTTTTGGTATTTAAAGCATGTAAAAGTGGCAATTAGGTAAAAAACTCGTCAAAGTTCATTTTCTTGACTAGAACTGTTGGGAAAATTCTTTCACCCGAAACCTCCTAAATTTATTGTACTTCACTCGCTTCTTCTCCTTCAACCTCTTGACTCAAATTTCTTCTACCTCTTTACCCAATAAGACCCTTTTACCCTTTTTCTCTCTCATCAATTGAATCCTCTTCTTCACCTTAACCTCCCCTATTCAAGTAAAATCATGTAAAATGGTAATACTTGATCATAAATAATATCGTTAAGAGAGGTGCAATACTATCCATTTTCATCTCTTCTCATTCACATAATTTGTTTTAGAAATACATTGTACAATTTTCCAAAGAGAACGAAATAATTGATCTTCTATATTTTACCTCCTTGTTCCTCTATATATACCACTTACGATGGATTCTCTTCTCATATACCTCAAGAGTTTTCAAGATGAAGTTCTTCGCCGTTGTCATTTTCGCCCTGGTCTTTGTCCTGTACAATCAAGGTATGCATGTAAATCAATTTACCGTTTTGTCAATTTTATTTTTATCATGTCACTAGGTTTCCGACTAAAATGTTAGTTCATGAAAAACTTTGCAAATTGGAAAAAGCAAGGGGTTAAACAAAGATACACTCTCCTTGTCCTATAATAGTTAGTAATTATTACTAATAAATTAACATGATTCCAAACGTACTTATCTCTCCGTTATTTATACTATATTTACTATAGGGATGTTGAACATCTCTAGAAGAACAGACTGGTTTCTCTCTAAAAACTAAATATTATCAAAGAATCTCGATGTGAATATACTACGATCAGATGTCACCAACGTGACGGATATACATATAACAGAGAAATATATAATTCCGTTTGGATATCTGATGATTAATATTTTAATTTAATTTGGTTATGTGACTAGGAGTGGAAGCTTTTTGCTTGCAGCATCTGACCATGGGATTATGCAACAAATTCAACTGCGCAAGACGTTGCTCATACGTCCACTACGGCGCCGTTGGTACTTGTCTTGATGATATAGTCTGCGCGTGTGTTTGGTCTTGTTGAGAATAAAATGTAATGGAGTCTGTGTGGAGCAAATTAATGTCCTCCTTGGCCTCAGTTTGATTCGTAACTAGTTTTCACCCGTGCATCGCACGGGACTTGACATTAAGATCTTGTTATGGTTTTAAATTTATTTTAAATGTAATAAAATAGAAAAATGAAAAAAAAATGCATAAGATCAGAAATCTCGGTGAATCTTCAAATATAACATATAAAAATAATTAAAGGAATGTCTGAAAGAAATCCCAATGCCTTAGAAAATATGTCTCAAAACAGGTTTTCAAAAATAACTTAATGTTTGTCTAAATCATATCAATAAGAGTATTAAATTGGACAGGAGAATATTAGCATTGCGATAAGACTTCCCTCCATAACAACTTAATTTCTTTTAATACAATGTCTTTATTCCTGAGGCAAACATCTATCAGTAACAATACAATTCTACACATACAAATCGTTGATACTTTGACCAGGTGAATGTTCAAATATACAATACTATGACCAAATGAATGTTAAAATATATAATATACGCAATAATCTGACCAAATGAATGTCCTAATATACAATATACACAACTTTATTTTGCAGACATCCCAATAAACATTGAACACTTTTACACAATCAATCTTCACAACAAAATGATTGTTGTAATCTTAAGCTTGTCAAATGTTCATAGCTAATTGGGGCAACTCAATGTTGGTGTTTAAATATTTCTTCAAGCATCTACACCATAATATTAATTGAGAATAACTAAATAGATTCCTAAGCATTAATGATCTTTTGGAAATAACCTCAGAGGATATATATGCATTAATGGTCAAATTTGAAAATTGCATAGAAAACATAAAATGTAAAAGAATGTGTAAATTGTTCTAGTGTAGAGATAAAAAAGAACCGATGATTATTTTTAAAAGGAAAACCAGACAAATAAAGATAGTTAATGATTAGAAAATAGAGAAAAATGTTAATTCTTAAGTAATTAATAATAAGGGAAGATAAAGGGTTATATCCCTAATAGGCTGCCAAGTGGCAAAATAAATGCACTAGGTTTCTACTTTAGTATAGTAAATAATAGATTAAGAAAGAGACATATGAAGCTATGAAGTCGAATTAATTAGTGTCTCTCGAACTCTCTTTTTGTTTCTTGAAATTGTAATAAAATACAAGAGACCTGCCTGATTTGATATTTAATTTTTTTCTTTGTAACTTGGTAGTAATGAAAAGGAGGTCATCATATCTACTGAAGTTTATTCATATTTAATTTTCTCCCTCCTTACCTCCCTTCTCACATTTAATTTGGCAATAATAAGGGATTTAAATCCTCTCCGTTATCAAAAATTAGTAGAAAGACTATTATTTTTATTACGATTATTAATTTGTTCTGTGGATAGTTATGATTAGTCATTGAGTGTAATTAGGAATGAGTGCAATTTATGTAGGATATAATGATTGCTAGATTTAGAATGAATCATAATCGGAGGGATTGATCTATTTGGCGTGTCTAAAATTTTCTGAGAAACTTTTCTCAAAATAATGAGTTTTTGGGATCCATTTCAAATTACTTAAAAATCTTTTATTTACACCAGTTCTCTTGTTGTTTGCAGAGGCGATTGCAATTCCATATGAGATTGTTACATCAATGCCTTGAGGGGTTAATAAGGTATGTGGATTAGAAGCAAACCAATCTAAATGCTCTATATTTTTTGATGGTGTGGATCTTAATACTAAGCAGCGTATCATTGATGAAATAAGTTTTGATCTAATTTTTAGCAACCATTTTAATCAACTAAATGAGCAGGAAACATGTGCAAGAGTATTAATTGTTTAAATTGATAATTCTTTCCATCTCTTCAATATTAAAAGAAAAATTCTAATAATGTTGGTGATAAAAATTGAATTACACATGACATTTTTGCCGCCACTGAGCTCATCCTCAACTAGCAATTATCTGTCTTTTGACATAAATTAAATTTTAATTTGTCGCCATCGTATATCCTAACAATAGCGGATCCAAAATTTTTGAGGATAAGTATGGACAAGAAGTATCTATTTACAAAAAATAAAAAATAAAAAATTATAAAACTAGTGTCTAATTAGTGATTTTTTAACTCGCTTTTTGTTTGGGCTGTAGTTTTGGGCTTTTAATATTTGCGCACATTTGATTTGATTGTTGGGAATTTAAGTTGGTCTTTCCCTTGCCAATGGGCTAATTCAATTTGCTGCTAATTAGTGATTTAAGATAGATCGGGGTGCAATTTTTAAAATTTATATGAGGGGCAAGATCGTAAACATTATAAAATTTACGCACAATTTTTAAAATTATAGATGGTGAAATTGCGCCCCTACATATAATATCGCGTCCCCCATTATCCAAATATCACAATTTTGTGCTATCTATTAGTTTGCGGTGGAGGCCGTGCTACCAGGGATGCGGATGGGCAGGTTACTAGAAAACATAGCGCGTCCAACGTGGTTTTTGAGGTTTTTGCATCCAGGAACGAGTTTTGTTTTGATTTGCAATTTTTTTTCTCTTTCTGATTTCTGTCCTACCGTTTCCAAATACGTAACTTATCTTGCACAAGCTTTCCATATTGAGAGGATTCTGAAATTATATCATGGCTGAAATTGTTTGCCCTCTCACAACCCTTTCCATCTGGAGAGGATTTTGAATTTTGCTTGAGAAGAGGGTTGGTTGTACGTATTTATAGAAAATTTGTGTACAGCTCCAGGAAGATTCCAAATGGAATGTACACATGTTTGACATTATGATGACTTCTGAATTTCAAGTACTTGATGACTCATCTTGCACAAACTTTCCATCTTGAGAGGACTCTGAAATTACATCATGGCTGAAACTGTCTGCACTCTCACAACCTTTCCATCTTGAGAGGTTTCTGAATTTATACCATGACTAACACATAATTTGGGTTAGAGATACATTGTGCAATTTTCCACTGAGAACAAAATAAATTTATGGTAATTCATTTGGAAAATCTCATGAATATTTGCCTCCTTTTCCACTATATATATACCCCCTGCTATGGGTTCTCTTAACAAGGAGTTGGAAACCAGATGATTTTCGCGTTGATCTTTGTCCAGTACAAGGTATGCATCAATTGTGGAGCTTTCTTATAAGCTAATTGGCACCATCCCATTTTATTGTAAGCTTTTTAATCATTAATTCACTATAAGTTTCCAATTTAATATTGTTTTTATGAAAAACATGCATGAAGTTAGTAAATAAAAAAGAAAAGAAAAAAAGAAACTGGTTATGGAAGATATACCTGCTCTCCTTAAATTTTTAACAAGTGCTTTTCATTGATCTTTTTAAGTGTGAGGTCATTTACAAATAAATTTTCATATGTAATAATATTTTTAAAATTCTAAAATTATGGCTCACAATGATCGAAAGGAGGACTTTTCTTAATATAAAGTATAGATAGATATGAGAAAATATAATGTTTCTCTACAACGCAACTCAACATGCTAAAGTCAGATAGAGAACAGATAGATAACTTCTTTTGAACATCAGATAATTTTATGCAGTAAGGTAAGCTAATCATGTGTAATTAATGTGGTTTCATTTATTTGTTATATGTGACCAGTAAGGGTTGAAGCTTGGGACGCGATATGCCAAGCTGATTATCCGATGGCAAATTGCACCGTGAAGAACTGCATTACATTTTGTGTCAACAAGGATGTACGGACCAATTCTTTCACTTAGCGGTCTGTGCCCTAATGCTACCACCTGCAGGTGCACCCGGCACTGTGACCCATAAAAATGTAATAATGGACTTTGTATGGAGCAATTGTTCTCCAATAATTTGGTTTGACCCATAAAAAAGTGGGAGATATATGAAGTTAGTGAAGTAAAATTAATCTCTTTGTATCTCTGTTGCAACAGACTTTGCTAATTAAGCTCAAGATTAATCATCTTGTCTTTGCTGAAGACTTACTCCTATTTGGTAGAGGTGATCTTAACACAGTTCAGAAGCTTCAGCAGTGCATCAATGAATTTAGTGCGGTTACAGGTCTTGAGGCTAATCCAAGCAAGAGTTCCATTTTTTATGGAGGGGTGGATAACATTGTCAAAGTCACTATCAGCAACCTCCTTAAAATCCCTAAAGGTAAACTACCAATCAAATATCTAGGGGTACCTCTCATAAGCAAAAGATTATCCTATTTGGATTGTAGCCCCCTCCTCAACAAGGTCAAGAATCAATTTCAGAGTTGGCTAATTCAAAGGCACTTATTGTATGCTAGTAGAGTACAAATTATCAAAAGTGTCATTCTGGGTATCCAAATTTACTGGACAGCAAGTTACATTCTGCCTACTAAGGTTCTCCGTAAAATTGATGAGCTTTGCAGGAATTTTTTATGGGGTAAAACTGATCAAACTCACAAAATTCCGCTTGTGTTGTGGGATAAAATCTGCATGGGGAAAAAGCAAGGTGGTCTAGGGGTCTACTCAGCAAAAAACTGGAACTTTGTATCAGCTTTGAAGCTCCTTTGGTACATTCATATCAACAAAGAATTATTGTGGATAAAATGGGTCCACGGTACCTATCTTAAGAATGGGGATATCTGGCATATTCATGTTAGAACTGGAGACTCTTGGACATGCAAACAACTTCTAAGAATTAGAGATAAAGCCATCGACTTATGTGGAGGGTTGATAACTTGCTGCTAATTTATTCTTGCTATAAAACTTCAAGATTCACCTTTCACGTACTCTGCTTTTACCCCTCATTCAACTATTGTGTCGTGGTATGACACTTGTTTGGGAGAGAGTTAATTATCCAAAACATTCATTTGTGCTTTGGTGACAGTCCTAGATAGGCTACTCACATAAGATAAACGCTCATGAGGGGATCATCCAAGAAAATCTTTGTTGCTTATGCTCGTTCGGGTTTGGTGAATCTCAATCACTGTTCTTTGAATGTAAGTTCTCCATGGAAGTTTGGAATAATATAATGGATTGGGCAATTCGGATGGAAAACATGTGATTGGTGTATCCTTTTGAATTGGTATAGTTCCAGGCTAATTGGGAAGGGATTCAGATCATAGAATCAAAAGAATAGCTCTTGCATCATCTGTCTACTCTATTTGGTGCGGCAATGAGAGAATCTTCAATGCAAACTCAGAAGCTCTGCTCATGTTGTTAAAGACATTAAAATCAAAGTCTTAATAGTCATGCTCAACAATCCCCAACTAACAGAGAAGTGTAAGGATTGGTTAGAATCTCTGTAATTATGTTTTGATATGCATATGGGTTGCATCCCTTTATGAGTTTTCTTGTTTTAGATATCTCGGTTATCTGAGCAAACTTGATGTACATAAACTTTACATATTGGGAGATGAATAAAATGTTCATTTACCAAAAAAAAAGACTTTCAACATATATAATTAATCTCTTTATCTACATATCTCAAAAGCTACTTGGACAGAAAAATCATATGCTATATCTTTAATTTATGGTATTTTATGAAATCTATCATGATTAACCAACTCCATATTATCTTTTGTGTCATTTAGCCCACTTTTAATCAATCATCTTAGCTTATAATGCTATTTTCAGGTGTTTTTTAGTTTTGCAACACTATACTTTCTCGAGTCAAGCTTGGTTTCATGCGGTTCGAGATAACATGAAAATTCAAATTGGATTCGGATTACATTTATTTCATGTCAATTTAATTATCAACATGAAAATTTAAATTGGGTGTAGCCCACTCAAACAAACATTTAAAAAATGCTAAAGTTTAGATACATAAGTGAGCAAAACTATTAAAGTGGAACCGTAGAATAAATTTTAGTAAGGACATAAACTAAAAATACTTAGTCATGGTATTTAACGATGTACATTGCATAAAACTTAGTTTATAAAAGCATACCAATTTTCAACCAGTAATGCTAGATGCTAACTCAATTGGTTTTTTCAAAATATATTTTAGCTAAGTTGAATTTTTAAAATATGTTTTTAAGAAATTATCATATTGGACATTCGTTTGAATTAGGATGTTTTAATGGTAAATTAGATCCCAAGATTTAAGATTCCAAACAATTTTTTTTCATATCACCCCGAACTTTGGAATAGTATCTCACAAAACTCTCTAAACTTTAGAAATTTCCACAAAAATCTGCTAACGTTGTTAATGGTTCAATGGCCTACACAATCAAAGTAGTGGCTAGAATAGCCATTAATAATGTTAGAAGGTTTCGTGAAAATTTGAAAGTTTAGAGGGATATTGCATGACTCCGAAAGTCCACGGAAATATGGTGGGGAAAAAAGTTCATGGGAGTTTTGTACGAAGCTTCCCAAAGCTCAGGGTGGTTTTGTGAAATATACCCTTTTTTACTCTTTTCTAAGCTCCCCGCCCCGCCAATATTTTACAGGGAAAAATGAGATGATACTATCTATTGGTGTAACTGTTGGACACTTGGGATAATTTTTAAAACGTTGCTATGGTGTTATTCATCGAGACAATGACATTGGGTCAATGGGATTGAGACTTTACTTTGTAATGTTATTTGATAGTTAGATTGAGATTTTACTTTATGGTGTTGTTATTTTTGACATATGATTGGGACAACCCACTTAGACTCACTTGAACCACTTCACCAATCCAAAAGAGATTAGGGGTCGCCCAGGACTTAATCGGTAGTCCAAGAAACTTAGTTTCTTTTATTTTGCATATTAGCTCTTAATTTCTAAGGGGCTAGTTTAGTAATTTTGTAATTATTTTATATCACATATAAGGGTCAGATTTTATATGAAGAGTTATCTTGGTTATTATATTGCAAAAGATTTTCTATGCTATAGTGGTATAGTGTGCCCTTGCACTTCCAACGTAATTTATGTAATGTTTTTAATATTAATATAGATTTTGTTGTTGCACATGTTCTTTGGGTGTTTTTGTAAGAGTCGGAATGGCGTGTATATTTTACAAAAAGTTCAAAGTGATGTTAGTATCCATCTGAGGAGTAATAATATCCGGGAAGGCTAATCTCTTCTTGACATAGCCATATCACTAATTTCAAGAGGAGTAGAGCAATCCCTAAATATTTACTCCTTAGATACATATTAATATCACTTTGATTGTGAAAAGAGCATGCAAATTTTATTTCTTCTGTTAATTACTATTTTTAAAAAGAAATCCATGATTAGTAGAAAGCAAAGAATTAAACAAACATCAAGTAAAATGCGAGATATATTGATTTTATTATCTTTCTAATGTATTACAAAATTTAAGGGAAAGAGATGGGATCTTGGGTTCCGGACTATGTTCTAGAGCCCTCCTCCCTTTCAAAATAAAAGAAATCTGGGAGGACCTTGTCGTTGCTCTTTCACACTTCAAGTCTCTCTTTCTTTATAATTTCTCTCGTCTTTCTCTTTTCTTTCTTTTTCTCCCTATGAATGGCAAATGAGGTCTCAATTTATAGGGAAGGCAAGAGGGAATTAAGCTAGATGTCGAGGAGAGATTGGTAGGAAGTTATGGTAACTTCCTTATCGAAACTTTATTATCAAGATTGTTAGCTCTTTTATCGTAACAAACATTTTCTTTATTTTTCACTTCTCATGTTTTTATCACACTTATCTTTTGTGTTTCTTAAAATAAGTGTTATGAGGAACTCACATACCTTCAAGGTGAAATTAAGTTTATATGAGGGTGAGTATCCTAGAGATAAATTTTATTGCCAAGACTTATGGCGCATGACAATACCAATGATATGCATCCTCAAGTTAGAGAATTTGATGTACAAGAGGGCTGAGGCATGTGCCTTTTAGAATTAGTAAAGAGTGTACATACTCTCAAATTTAATTCAAATTTATATGAGGTACGTCTTCTTTACATTAGTATTGATTTATACGGTACTACAACCCTCACAATAGGTTTTATCAATAAGCCTTGTTGTGCTCATCAAATTTAACAAATATAAAGGTTAAGGTGTTGCCTCTCTCAATTAATTAATATAGAGGGGCTACCCTCAAATTAACTTTATAGTTGAATATATGAGGTGTAGGTATCCTCAAATTAATTTTATTGTTAAAGCTTGTTCAAATGTATTAAGCCTCTTTTAGTTAATTAAGCTTTTGTCTTGTTGAGATGTGAATTTTTTTTATGTGTCTATAGTTTTACATATAAATGTTATATTATACCCTAGAAATTGGTTTGTTAGATCATTGATAATCACATTTTCTTACATTTTATACAATCATTATCGATATTATTTAAATAAAATATCACTAATAACGTGTTTTATCTTAATTCTGAGTTAATGAATAAAAGCCCTAAAATATCTCATTTCTCAATTTATTTGAAGCCAAAGAATTTATTTGAAGCCCAAGAAGTTATTTGAAGCCCAAGAGACAAAGCCCACAAAGAAAATCGGAAAAAAAGAAGAAACGGGCATGGCATCGATGCCCCTATCGATGGGTAGTGCGATCTGGTTGTAAAACGATGTTATGGGTTTTATGATAATCTAATTATTAGGGTTGAGTGTATTGGTGTATAAATAGAGGTAGAGAATGAGAGTTTGAAGGGTGAAAAAATTTTGTAACTCCATTTGGAGAGGAGGGTTACTCTTGATTGAGAAGACCTTTCAAAATTATAATTTTATTACAATCAATAAATAAAATTTTCCCTCATATTTTTCTTTCTTCTATTGATTGTGGATGAAGATGAGTATGAAGACGGAGATTTACTTTCAAGAGGCTAGAACCCTCTTGAAATATAAGTTTTCCTTTTCTCTTTTTTCTTTTATTTTTATTTTAATTTTCTTTTAGTAGATTAGATTTATTTTCTTGCATAGTAGATTAGATTTACTTTCATGTCTTGTATTACTTTCTTAGTATAGATTTACTTTCTTGCATAATTTAGACTTTTTTATTTTTGTAATTAGTTTTATTTTCATGTTCATAATTTAGATTTTTATTTCTTTGTTCTTATTTTTGTAATTAGTTTTATTTTTATGTTCATAGTTAGATTTTCATTTATTTGTTCTTCTTTAATTTTTGTAATTAGTTTTATTTTTCTTTTCTAGTTTACATTTTACTTTTATTTTTCAATTTGGAACTAAAATTTTGTAGGAATTATAGAATTGTATGAAACTAGTTTAGTTTCCTTATTAATTTATGAATTATTCTCTTATGCTAAAAATGATCATGTTAAGATAATAAACTAGAGAACTAGATGAAGAATTTGATAGTCTATGCTTTCCTTAAGTGGTTTGATAGGTTACACTTATAAATTCTAGAATTAATCTCTAGTTGATTGTTCTTTTCATGAATATAAATTTGACTTGGATGATAATATGATAGATTATACTTTCCTTAAGTGGTTTGATAGTCTATACTTAATAAATCTAAAGAAAAATTTGATAAAAGAAAAAGAGAATAGTTTCATATTAAGGCATGGACCATGGAACCGTCGAGAGAAACCACCACAAACGGAAAAGCCAAACACAATAAAAGAGTAAAGACACGAGATTTACGTGGTTCGGCAATTTGCCTACGTCCACGGGGTAAGGAGGGGGGATTTTCACTAATAGAAAGAGAGAATACAAATTAGGATTACAAGTTCTCACAAAGAAACCCTAAAAACAAACCTCTCAATCTCTCAAAAGATCTTCTCTCCAAAGATGCACAAAACTCTCTCAAAGGCTGCTCCAAAACGTGCTTGAAACTTACCCTAACAATCAGGTTAGGGGTTATTAATAGCCTCTAAACGAATTGGGTTTAAAACCAATTCCTAATTAGACCCGCTTTGAATTCGCCAGATTAGTCGACTACAACTCATATTAGTCGACTAATGCATCAGATTAGTCGACTACAATACAGATTAGTCGACTACTGCACTCCAACGAAATACACCTTTCTCGTTGTTATACAGTAGTCGACTACAACTCATATTAGTCGACTACTCGCCCTTACCGAAAACTTGCCTCAATGCATAAAGGTAGTCGACTACAATGCCTAGTAGTCGACTCATCGAACCCGAAAACTGTCTTGTGCATGTTTTGTGCATGTTCTACATTCTCCACCTCGCATATCATTTGATTCACCTCAAATTTTGGACTAACACCAAGAACACCAAGAACATCTAGAGAGATCACCATCACCAATCCAGCTTAATCCAAATTGGCTACTACATCGCTGACGCCACGCATCTTCCACGATCAACACCGTAGTTCACCTCAAATCATTTCCTCCTTACCCATTACAGCCGAAGGGCCATGCCCTCTTGGGCAAATCAACAAGAGGCGATATGAAGCAAGTCTAAGCAATGCTTAAACTTACTACGTGACCACCTTGGTTAACATGTCCGCGGGATTCTCATTCGTGTGCACCTTCATGAGAGAAATATCACCTCCCTCTATGACATCCGCACAAAATGATACGACATCAATATGCTTGTACGAGCATGATGAACCTGATTCTTCGCCAAGTGAATTGCACTCATTTGTCACACCACAAGTTCACGTTTTCTGCTCAATCCCCAAATCGCCTAGAAGACCCCACAACCACAATGCTTCCTTCACTCCTCGCCATGGCCATGTACTTACCAGAGTAGTGCCATCAGAGCCTGTAACATCGATCGCCAACTAACCGGAGCTCCATGTATCTTAAATACATAACCCGGTAGTAGATCGCCGTCTATCTAGATCGCCCAGATAATCGAGTCCACAAACCCGCTAACTGACATGTTTCTCCACCAAAACACACTCAGATCAACCGTGCCTTTAAGTACCGAGGACCCACTTCACGCTTCCCGGTCGCCTTTCCTGATTCGCCATGAATCTATCGACCACACTAACCATGGAAATATCTCGGCGTGTACACACCATTGCATACATTAAACCGCCAATCGCACTAGCATAGGAACACGCTCCATGTGCCTTCTCTTCATTTGTAGTGGGAGATTGATTACCGTAAAGCCTAAAGTGTGGAGCCAATGGAGTCACCACCGACTTAGCACTTTGCATCCCGAACCTCGATCACCCGCTCTATGTAGCCCTTCGACTCAAGAACAATCGTCGATTCGCGCTCTCTTCTAATCTCCATACCCAGATTTTCCTAATAAAGACCCATGTCCTTCATCTCAACTCTTCACCAAGTTGAGATTTCAACCTATCTATCTCCACCCCGCTCTTAGAAGCAATAAGCATGTCATCCACATACAAAGAAGATAGATAAAATTACCTCCGCGAAGCTTCAGATGTAAACACAACAATCATGATCGCCGGAAAACCCATGCTTCAAAGATGAAGGAGTCAAATCGCTTGTACCACTCCCGAGATTGCTTTAATCCATACAGTGACTTCCTCAAACGACACACATGATTCTCCTTTTCCTCAACCTTGTAGCCCTCAGGTTGATGCATGTAGATCTCTTCATCCAAGTCTCCGCGGTAAGAAGGTCGTTTTAACATCGAGTTGATCCGACTCAAAATCACCATGAGCAACAATACTCAATAGCACCGAATAGAAGTGTGTTTCACCACCGAGAAAATATCTCATTGTAATCCACACCCTCTTTCTCAGGCAAAACCCTTAGCCACTAGCCTCGCCTTGTATCTTACACCACCGAAGCTCAAAGATCTTCCTTTCTTTTATACACCCACTTACAACCAATAGCTTTTCTTCCTACGGACAATGGGACCACCTCCCATGTTTGGTTCTTCCAAGAGATTCCATCTCTTCCATCGCAGCCTGCAACCAACTCTCACTATCCTTGTCCCATAGCTTCCTTGAAGGAGACCGCTCGTCCTCCTCCACCGTGATTCAACCATATTAGCCCATGTGCTTGTGGGGTTGATCAGCCCCCAAATTCAAAACCCGCTATGCTCTCGCTTTCACCAAGTTGAGATTTCAACCTATCTATCTCCACCCCGCTCTTAGAAGCAATAAGCATGTCATCCACATACAAAGAAGATAGATAAAATTACCTCGCAAGCTTCGAATGTAAACACAACAATCATGATCGCCGGAAAACCCATGCTTCAAAGATGAAGGAGTCAAATCGCTTGTACCACTCCGGAGATTGCTTTAATCCATACAGTGACTTCCTCAAACGACACACATGATTCTCCTTTTCCTCAACCTTGTAGCCCTCGGGTTGATGCATGTAGATCTCTTCATCCAAGTCTCCGCGGTAAGAAGGTCGTTTTAACATCGAGTTGATCCACTCAAAATCACCATGAGCAACAATACTCAATAGCACCGAATAGAAGTGTGTTTCACCACCGAGAAAATATCTCATTGTAATCCACACCCTCTTTACGTGCAAAACCCTTAGCCACTAGCCTCGCCTTGTATCTTACACCACCGAAGCTCAAAGATCTTCCTTTCTTTTATACACCCACTTACAACCAATAGCTTTTCTTCCTACGGACAATGGGACCACCTCCCATGTTTGGTTCTTCAAGAGATTCCATCTCTTCCTCCATCGCAGCCAACCAACTCTCACTATCCTTGTCCCGAATAGCTTCCTTGAAGGAGACCGCTCGTCCTCCTCCACCGAGAGTGCGTATTCAACCATATTAGCACGCCCATAGTGCTTGGGGTTGATCAGCCCCTGCCTTCAAAACACGCTTGTATGCTCGCTTTGGCCTAGTGGAAGCCAAATTATCCTCGAAGCCGTTGTTGTAGTACTGTGTATTTTCTGCTGAACCTCCTCCTGCTCAAGCTCATCATCTACGACTTCCCACTTGAGCACGATTAGAACCTAGTTGGTCTTTAGGTTCTATTTCAATAACACGAGACTTAGAAGTCTCACCGGTCATAACACCATCATCCTTGGGCGCCCTCGCAATCATGGATTTCTCATCAAAGGTAACATCCTGCGACCACGAACTTTGAATTTTCAGACACCAAAGGCGATAGCCTTTACGCCTGCATATCCCAAGAATATTGCCTTCTTGGCCTCGCGTCAAGCTTTCCCTCATTGGCGTGATAGTAGGCGGTACATCCGAAAATTCGAGCCTATCATAATCTGCATGCTCCCGACCACACCCATAGGGTGTATCACCATCAATGTCGAATGTGGTGAGCGGTTCACAATGTAACAAGTCAGAAGCCACCGCCGCCCACCATTCGTTGCCCAATCACGCATAAGATCGCATACTCACGCTTTCTCCGCGGTGTTGGTTCGATCTCCATGACCCCATTCTGGCGTGGTGTAGACTGACATCCCGATGTCGAACAATTCCCTCGATCACGAACTCCTTGAAAGCACCATCGTATACTCGTACGTTATCGGATCTCGGCGTCTTCAATTTCTTTCTGTCTTGTTCTCAACCATTGTTCTCCACTTCTTGAATGTCTCGAACACCTCATTCTTATGCTTGAGAAAGTAAATCCAAGCATACCTAGAATAATCATCTATAAGCGAGACATAATACGGAACCACCCTTGAAGTTGTCTCGAGCGGACCCCAAACATCCGTGTGCACATAATCTAGTATCCCTCTGCTCTTAGACTTCTTTGTTGAAACTTGACCTGTGTGACTTTCCATACACACAATCCTCATAAAAATCCATGCTAGGTTCCTTGATTCTTCACAGACCCTCTTTACCAAGCGAACTAGACCCTTCTCGACATATGCCCAAGCCGCCTATGCCATAACCGTGTGTGCTCACATGGGTCTCCATCACTTCCTTCAGTTCCACCGCTGCATCTCCTCGCGTCATTGCACGAGAGAGTATATAGATTACCGTGGCGAACACCCTTCATCACTACTAAGGAACCACGAACAACCTTCTTCACTCCGTTTTCCGTCACAATCCGCAACCACCGGAGTCCAAAGCACCAACTGAGATAAGATTCTTCCAAGTCGGGAACATGCCTCACATCTGTCAAGGTTCGAACCACTCCATCATGCATCTTGATTTTGATATTACCTAGCCTTGTTTTACAAGCATGGTTATTCCCCATCAATACAGTTCCACCATCAATGCCTCGTAGGTAGTAAACCACTTCCTATTTGGACACATATGGTAAGAGCAACCGAATCAAGTATCCACTTCCGGAGATCTCCTCGCCACCCGTGGCGACATAGCACTCCTTCTCGCTCCTTCCTCACGAAGCGTAGCTTCGCCTCTTCCTTGCCCTCTCTCCTCTCGGTCTTGTTGTTGTTCTTCTTTCCACCTACTCTCTTATTTGGACGGTCGACTTTGAAATGCCCAGCTTCACCGCGACTTGAAACATCCTTTTTCCCGCAAGAGGTCTTGATTTAGATCTAGACTTTCCTCCTTGCCTTTTCCTCGCTCATTGCTCCTTCCTCTTGCAAACAATCCTGCGCTTGTTCCTGTTACGCCGGTGGCCATGTCACTAGTTGCGGTCTTAGAAGATCGTCCGCTAGAAGTGCCGTTCTAGTCTCATCCATCTTGATTTTCTCCCACAAGCCTCGGTGTTTGCACCAGGTTCTCATAAGACTTGGCAGAGACAGAAGTAGTAGAAGCGCCTGATCCTCGTCTCCTACTTTAACATCTATGTCTTTCAAATCTGATATGATCCTATCAAACTTGTTGATGTGTTCCCGGATTGATGAGCCCTCCTCCATCTTGCAAGTATACAATTTGGATTTTAAGTAGATCCGGTTAGTTAGACTCTTCGTCATGAAGGTACCTCTAACTTCTTCCCACGCCAGCCGTTTCCTCTCCATCTACCAAGAAAGCTACATCCCTCTCAAGGCATAGGATAATCGACGCCCGTGTTTCCAGATCCAACTCCTCCCAATCCTCATCAGACATATCCTTGTTCTTCTTCTCCTTTCCATCCAAAGCCTTGTGCAATTTTTGCGAAATTAGAAAGTTTTCATCGCATCCTCCAATAAGAAAAATCGTTCTTCCCATTGAACTTTTCAATCTGAATTTTCCCACTTTGGTGATTCTTGGTTGGCCATCCTCTGTTTGTCTTCGTGAATCCGCTTCTCTCAGAATCACCGAACACCCCTCAAATTAGAAATTACACCACTTCCAATCGAACAATAGCTCGATACCAATTGTTGGTAGCGGACCCGGAACCGTCGAGAGAAACCACCACAAGCGGAAAAGCCAAACACAATAAAAGAGTAAAGACACGAGATTTACGTGGTTCGCAATTTGCCTACGCCCACGGGTAAGGAGGGGATTTTCACTAATAGAAAGAGAGAATACAAATTAGGATTACAAGTTCTCACAAAGAAACCCTAAAACAAACCTCTCAATCTCTCAAAGATCTTCTCTCCAAAGATGCACAAAACTCTCTCAAAGGTCGCTCCAAACGTGCTTGAAACTTACCCTAACAATCGGGTTAGGGGTTATTAATAGCCTCTAAACGAATTGGGTTTAAAACCAATTCCTAATTAGACCGTTTTGAATGCGCGATTAGTCGACTACAACTCATATTAGTCGACTAATGCATCAGAGATTAGTCGACTACAATACGATTAGTCGACTACAATACGATTAGTCGACTACAATACGATTAGTCGACTACAATACGATTAGTCGACTACAATACGATTAGTCGACTACAACTCATATTAGTCGACTACTCAGTTCCTCACCAAAACTTGCTTTTTCACTCAGCATAGTAGTCGACTACAATGCCTAGTAACAATTTAACCTCAAAACCGTCTTTGTGCATGTTTTGTGCATGTTCTACAAGTTCATAATTACTAAGTGAAATAGACTAGTGGATTCAATTTTAGATTCCTCATATCTATAATTGAATTCCTCATCTTACTTCTTGATTTTCATTTTTCTTGATTTTTCTTCATTTGCTTCTTGATTTTATTTTCCTCGAATTTTTTTCTTCCCTCTTAATCAAGTTTTATTTTATTTGCACATAATTACACTTTCAACATCTCTCCAAAACCAAAACAAACATATTTTCCTTTTGTCCACTCCTAATTGTCCGCACACGTTTTATGAATCAAGTCTCGATAAAATCTTCCTAAAAACATCTTTCCTTGTGGGATTGATATCTTTCTATACTATAACTTGTTAAGTTGTGTGCTTGCAACGCTTTTGACGCGACAATCATGCACTGTGAGTAGTCACTTGTGTAGAGATATGATCTACTTGAGATGTTTTAAACTTGTACTTGATCTATAACTAGTGAAGGATAACTGTGTTATAATAGGTTATCATGTGTAACACCAATAGGAGGGGTGGTGTGGTGGGTCTTAACCACTAGGATTGGAGACTCCCTGAGTGTACGTGATGAGCACACATGTTTATGTGTGTAGTACAAGAACGTATATGAATTCTCTAAGACGTGTCACCTAAGAGATGAAAAATTCAGATTGTTACACGATCCCTTAGACTTGATGGTGTTGTTATTTCTAATTTGATAATTTAGTATACTTTAATGTGATGGTTAAACTTGAACTTTATAACTGAAGGAATCAAAGTGCTACAAAACCTGAAAAACTGGGTAACTAGATTTCATTTACGAAAATGATAGATATGTATAGAGGATCCGGTATGCTCATTATGATATTGATTTTTAAAAATATATCTATTTATTATATATTGATATTTTAAAAATAAGTTTTGAGAAAATATAAATTGAATTTTTAGACATCATATCTCTCTTGTTTTGCATCTTCTCGGTGATGGGTGGATTGAGTTGGTGGTTTTCTCTTAAGGAATTGTTCAAGAAAAGATCTTGGGATTTCAATGGAAGTTCTAAAATAGTGATTGAAGTAATTTTGAACTTCTCTTTTACCTAATTTAATTAGTGATTATGATATAAATGTCCGCCTTTGTTATATCTTGTTTTCCTACATTCTGTTCATAGGGTTTTCTAAGGTTTTAGAGCCATCTCTCGTATGAGAATGAGTAATCTTTACTAACTCCTAGGTATCAAAGATAAAAGATAGGACAATTCGGGGTGTCAAAGTGAATTAATATATGACTTAAAATATCCAAGATGAAGTTTTTTTTCTGTTAGGGGTATCTTATTTATTTGATCGCACTTGATTTCGTGTGAGACGCCAGTTCCAATGGAGTTAGTTTTTGGGGTTAGTTAAATTTTTCGGTGGTTATGTCAAACAAGGCCTTTTTCTTTGGGTGGGGGTTGTGAAATTTACCTAAGTTTGTCTATGAATTTTTTCAAGCTGGCGAGTATTTGAACTTTTTTAATATAAATTTCTACTTAAAATATGAGTTCTACAATATGTCCCCCATTAAGTACAGAACCTAATATTGAGATACATGCTTGAGGTTGATTAGTGAGAGCCATGCACCGACCAGTTATAATTAGCCAACTTCACATTCATATTGAAAGAACAGATTTCTCTCTCTCTTTTGCTTGAGAAGAGAGTTGGTTGCATGTATTTATAGAAAATGTGTGTACGGTTCCAGAAAGATTACAAATGGATTGTATACCTGTTTTACATTATGATGACTTTTGAATTTCAAATACTTGCCGACTTATCTTGCACAAACTTTCCATCTTCAGAGGATTCTGAAAATATTACGTCATGGTTGAAATTGTTCGCACTCTCACAACCTTTCCATCTTTAGAGGATTCTGAATTTATACCTTGACTAACACATAATTTGGGTTAGAGATACATTGTACAATTTTCCACTGAGAGCAAAATAAATATATGGTAATTCATTTAGAAAATCTTATGAATATTTGCTCTTTTTCCACTATATATACCCGCTACTATGGGTTCTCCTATCAATATCTTATATTCAAGGAGTTGGAAAGTAGGAAAAACCTTCAAAACCCAAGATGAAGTTCTTTGCGTTTGTTGTCATTTTCGCGTTGATCTTCGTCCAGCACAGCCAAGGTATGCATCAATTGTTGGGCTTTCTTATCAGCTAGTTGGCACTATATATCCCATTTTATTGTAAGCTTTTTTTTAGTCATTTATTCACTGTAAGTTTCCAGTTTAATATTATTTCATGAAAAATATGCAGGTTAGTAAAAAAAAACTGGTTACGTACCGAAGATATACATGCTGTACTTTAATTTTAACAAGTGCAAAAACATTTTCATTGATATTTTTAAGTGTGAGGTCATGTACAATTAAATATTCATATGTATAGATATTTTTAAAATTCTAAAATTATGGCTTATAATGATGGAGAAGGGACTTTTCTTAATACATAAAGAATAGATAGATATGAGAAAATATAGAGTTTCTCTACAACACAACTCAACACAACATGCTAAAGTCGGACAGAGAACAGATAGATTAACTTCTTTTTGAACATCAGATAATCTCATGCAGTAGTAAGCTAATCATGTCTAATTAATGTGTTTTCATTTATTTGTTAAATGTGAGCAGTAGGGGACGCGTCATGCACTGCTTGGGAGGCGTTATGCGAAGCAGATTATCCTATGGCAAATTGCACCGCGAAGAACTGCATCACATTTTGTGTCAACAAGGACGGACCAGATCTTTCATTTAGCGGTATGTGCCCTAATGCTACCACCTGCAGGTGCACCCGGTGCTGTAACCCGTAAAAATGTAATAATTGATTTTGTATGGAGCAATTGTTCGCCAATAATTTGGTTTGACCAATAAAGAAGTGGGAGATATTTATGAAGTTAGTGAAGTAAAATTAATATCTCTTTGTATCTCTGTTGCAACAGACTTTCAACATATATATAATTATTCTCTTTATCTACACATCTCAAAAGCTACTTGGACAGAAAAATTATATGCTTTAAAGGTTTCTATCTTCTTCTTTTTTTCCTGATGAAAAAGATGTCTACCTCATTCATGTAGTAGTTAAGATTTGATGGGTGTTCAAAATCATTCATGTAGTAGTTAAGATTTGATGGGTGGTCAATATGATACGAAAAAATGAATGAACACTGAGGTTAATTTCAAGGGGTTTTGCAGATACCTTTTACCTATTTTAATTTCACAAAACCCCTCAACTTGAGATAACCTCCCGAACTTCTTTTATTCCATTGAACTCTATGAAGATTTTTCACTTTTAGCCCTCCAAATTAACACCATCAAGTATGACGTGTCACGTGACAAGCGCATTATCACAATTCAAACTACCCTTAACCTCCAAGAGGTTAATAGAAATAATAAATAATAAAATTGATAAAACAATATTTTTTCATGACGAATGGGTGTTTCCATCCTTTCTAATTATGTATTTGACATGCGGCATGTTAGATTTAATGGTATTATTCTAGGTGTTAAAATGAAAAGCTTCAAGGATTCCCTAGAATAAAAGCGTTTCAGGAAGGTTGTATTGCAAACCCCTCGAATTTTGTGGATCTTTAGGTTCTTTTGGTGATTAATTTATGTAAATTTGGTCTTTACCCCTCTTTTACAATCTTACAATACTGGCTCTTCAGAAGAGAGAAGATTAAATTAGAACTATAGATTCACTGAAAAATGTTGAATACATAAGGAATTATTTACAAGTCTCTATCTAAGTAAGCTTGTCTATGGTGTGAACCCCTTTACGATGAAGAGGTTTATCTCAGAGCACCAGGTTACTTCCTAACGTATATTTTGATGCTGGTGACTGTTTGATACTAGTTTTATTAAATTATTACTATTTTTATGTTTAAACGAAAATTTTATGTGGTTAGACAAAAGATCGTCATTTCTTGGTTTGTGGGGTTTTGATTAACAACAATAGGAAAACTCACATAATCTATACGAGCAACAAAATAGTTAGTAGACCTGAGTTATGGATTAATATACCTGCCAAGTTCAAACCAATTTTTTTGGGAAAGCGCACTGGTTTCCTTTTTTAAACAATTTAAAATTTTAAAATCCCTTAAAAATCCCAGTTACATTCTGCATTTAAACAATATTATTTTTTTCCACGAGAATCTCGTTTTACATTAGACTAGTCTTTTAGCCCGTGCTAAGCACGGTCTTATCGCCATTCTTTTATAATTGTTGTAGTTTAATCAATCGCATCCGATATGTTAAATTCCAATACATCTCAAATTAAATTTCAAAAAATTATAATAGGCTTGTTATTTTCAAAATATGTAGTAATTTATTTTCTATATATGAATGAAAATTATAAGTAATATATAATTTTAAATTATAATACATAAATTTAAATTTATAAAAATATCTAAATTATTTTTAAAAATATTATAAATAAACAAATCTCTACCTAACACCACATTTTTAATTATTAAATATTACAATTAAATAATATTAATTTAATCCCTACCTAACACCTAAATAATTAATATTTACTATAAAAGCTTCCAATATGTTAATAATATTTTTCTCCACCCTACCCATGTGATCTATAAAATAATGTACATCATGGTTCTTATCCCCAACTCACATTCAGTAGCTTGAGCTCAAGTTCAGCAAGCATTCCACCCTTTCGCTTGGTAATTTTTTTAAGCATTATAATCAAGGTTTTAATATATTGTGGAATTTTTATATTATTGTATACATATATGAGTGTTAGAAAGTAGATCTATGAAGTTGTTTTGATATTTAAATAAGTTAAATATCTTTAATTTTGCATTATATTTTTTGATTTTAATTTGAAGAGTTGAAAAGTTAGAACTTTAATCAATGAATTTCTCATTGTTGCTATTAAAATATAGGTAAGTTTATATGTGGAAAATATTTTGCAATTGTTCACTGCTTTTTCAATTACAGATCAGTTGGATTAAGAATATTAGTAAAACAAAATTAATTTTTTCTTAGTGAAGATTCTGTCAAAATATAAGTATATATATTACTATTTATATGTATATATATTTGTCATAATATAAGTATATTTAGTAACTGATTTAAATTTAGTAGTTTAGTTTTATATTTAAAACCAATTTGGTACATTTAATTTGTTTTATTTAAGCCGATAACTGTCATGTTTATTTTATAATTTTCAAATATTTTTAGATCTAAATATTGTTTTAGTAGATGTTTAACTAATGAATTTTATCTATAAATATTTCATTTTAATATTCAGATATTTAATTAATTAAAGACCAATTTAATAATTATTATTATATTTTACTATAGAGTTATTTATTAACAAATTTAAAAATTTGTATATATCAACATGTAATTATATTTAATCTAATCAACTACTTCAACTACTTTATCGATAAAAGCGAAGGATAAAATTGCTTTTGATGAACAGTAAATCCTAATTAGCAATTCCAACTCAGCAATCTGTTTACCTATTTATTTTATTTTTTAAAAATCTCAACAAACCACCTTCTATGACCACGACCTGCAGCAGTTTTTCCCCCAAAACCCACAAACACAAGCGATAGTCGCCCAAAAACAAAAAGTTCCTCACAATGGGCAGTTATTTTTTCTCAAGATAAACATCCGCTCCCATAAATACCCCCTTCCATTATTACTATCCTCTTCTCTCCCACCAAATTAACTTCCGGCACCATTGATGTCCCAAAAGGCAAGGATTTTTTTATTATTATAAATTGTTCGCCTTCGAATAAGAACAAGAAGATGATCTGAGATACCGGAAGGAGGCGTTACGTATACTATAGCTCCAAGTAGACCAATGATATCTGCGATAATGCTTTCCTGGTAACTGTAGGATCGAAAAAAGTTTTGTTTGATTGGCTTTGAAAAGGTTACAATCACTCTCTCTCGATTACAGAGGAAGAGAAGGTTGATTTGACTTCTCTTTTGTTATGTGGGTTCTTGATAGCAAAAGAATACTTCCCTCGATGCTCACGTCGAGATTGCTTCCCGTTGACGATCAGAACAAGGTTGCTGATGATCTTGAGATTGTTGAATGATCTTTGCTTCTTTGTTAACCTCTGCGTATAAGTCTCTCTCTGTGCGCAAGTGTCTTTCTTCATAGCTGCTCAAGGCTATTTATAAGGTTTTAGGCATGTAACTGACCACCCCCCATCGTGGGAATGTGGCTCCTTATTATCAGCTGTTGATGGGTTAAAGTCGTGGGAACGTGGTCGACGTGGGCGTTTTGGTTGAGTATGGATGAGCCGAGCTTCGCTGCATGGGAGAACCTCAGATGATGGTCGAGCTTCACTGCTGTAGGCGAACCTCGTATGACTGTCGAGCTTCGCTGCACGGTTTTATCTAGATTGGATGCCGAGCTTCTCTGCTGTGGGTGAACCTCGGTTGAATATCGAGTTTCCCTGCTGTAGGCGAACCTCGATTGAATATCGAACCTCGGTTGAATGTCGAGATTCACTGCTGTAGGTGAACCTCGGTTGAATATCGAGTTTCCCTGCTGTAGGTGAACCTCGGTTGAATATCGAGTCTCTGTTGAATATCGAGATTCACTGCTGTAGGTGAACCTCGGTTGAATATCGAGCCTCGGTTGAATATCGAGATTCACTGCTGTAGGTGAACCTCGGTTGAAAGTCGAGTCGAGCTTCGTTGCTGTAGGCGAAATCTCGGATGAAGATCGAGCTTCGCTAGGTGGGCGAACCTCATATTGTTAGGAATCTTGACCCCAAGATATGATTGTTTTGATGATAACAAATATTACATATTGTGTGTATTATGTGCTAACATTTGTTTTGCAGTATTAGAGCTAAATCAACAATAATATTCAAAGAGATACTCAAGACATAAGATGAGTTCAAGGCAATATGAAGCAAAGAAGAAGATATACGTAATTGTCAAAATGTAATTTTACATTTTCTTTGCTTAGAATTATTGTACAAGCCTTGATCACTCACAACACATTCACACACATTAGAGTTTAACAATATAAATCCCTATGTTAACCATTAAAGTTTATAGATAAAGAATAAGTCTTAAATAGTTCATATATCTCATATTGACCCCTTAGTAGTCGACCAATAGGTTTTATAGTCGACTACATGCACACAGTCAAAAATATAAGTTTCGTATTTTCTGAGTAGTAGACTAATAGTCGAGTAGTAGACTAATAGTCATAGTAGTCGACTAATGACCAAAGTAGTCGACTACTAAGAAATTATCTGACTTCACAGAATCTGTTTTGACTCAGAGTAGTCGACTACTATGAGTTATAGTCGACTACAAAGACAGTTTTTCCATTTGTTTGAAATTTGAATACTTGACAGCTTTATAGCTGTTGTGTATGTTTTTAGGGTTTGAAAACTTATCTTTTCAAGAGCTATAAATAGAGAAAAACGTCAGAAAACAAAGAAGAAGTTTTGCACTTATAAGATCAAACTTTGTGCAAATTCAAGAGGCCAAAAAATTCAGATTTTGCCTAAGAGTTAGAGTTCTGAAATAGCCTATGTTCTTGATCATTTCCTACTAATTATTTAGGCATATTTCAGAGAGTAAAACCTATAGCCATAGTGAGAATCACATTCACATCCACTTCAAGGCTTATAGGAGTTTTGTACTTTTATTTAAATGAAGTTTCTCGGGTTTGAGAGGTGCGATCTCTTGGTGAAGAGATTATTTACAATTGGCATGGTCTTGTCAATTGGTGTTGCAATTGCATGGGCTTGTAAATTGGACAGGTTTGCCTTTGATTTTGTAAGGTTTCAAAATCATAGTGGAAACTCTCAAGCGGGATTTGCTTGGGAATTTGGATGTACAGGGAGGTGGAACCAAGATAAATTTCTTGTGTTTGTGATGTTCAATTTCGAGATTGTTGCTATTCTTTCCTTGCAATTTATAATCTACTTTGCAAGTTTTATAAAATACTATTCACCCCTTTCTAGTGTTTAGTGTGTTTCATTGAGTTAGATCAACGATCCTACATTTGGTATCAGAGAAAGGTTGAAAGATGGCATCTTTAAATACATCACAATTCAAGGAAGGACATTCCACACAACGACCACCACTATTCGATGGCACGAATTACAATTACTGGAAGTGCCGAATGAAGATCTACCTTCAATCTCTTGGATATGAATTATGGAATGTAGTCAGTCCGAAATTCCTAGACCAACCACTCCATACTCTGAATGGACAATTGTTGAAAAGGCAAATGTGAATCTCAACTCAAAGGCCATGAATGCTTTATTTTGTGCCTTGGACAAGAAGCGAATTCAATCGAGTGTCTACCGCTACATCAGCACATCAAATTTGGCATACATTAGAGGTAACACACGAAGGTAAAAATAAAGTTAAAGAATCTAAAATCTCGTTCTTGTGCAATGTGTTTGAGTTATTCAAAATGAAAGAACATGAGACGATCAACTGAAATGATCACAAGATTCACCGACATCACCAACTCATTAATTGGACATGGAAAAGAATATACACAATTGGAGATGGTGAGAAAAGTTCTTCGTGCACTCACAGGAATGGGAGAAAAAGATGACCGCAATTGAAGAAGCCAATGATCTCTCAATACTTACTCTAGAAGATCTCGTTGGGAATCTAATGGCATATGAAGTACAACTTCAAGATAGAAGAGAAATAGAACAACCAGAGAAGAAAATTCTTGTCTTCAATACATCTTCCGACAATGAAGAATCAGATGGAGATGATGAAGACATTGATGCTCTCAAGAAAATTCAAAAGTTCCTCATACAAAGTAAGTATAAAAGATTAAAGATACTAACAATAATTTTATATGTTATGAATGTAATAAGCCAGGACACATGAAAAAGGATTGTCCTCTTCTAAAGTCAAAGTCAAAGTTCAACAAGTTAAAAGATAAGAAGAAGAAGGCTTTGGCAATGACATGGGATGATAGCGATGCATCCTCTTCAAGAAGAAGAAGAACAAAAGAGGAATCCGCTCACATGTGCTTCATGGCACAAGAAGATGAGGTATGCAATAATATTAATAATGAAGAATTATTAGAAGCATTCAATGAATTTTATGTTAAATTTAAGGATTTGAAGTCTAATTATAAGTTATTGAAAAATGAAAATGAAAAATTAAACTTAGAATTAGTGACTTCAAATTCTTCACAAGTTGAAAATTTAAATGAACTAAATAATAATTTATTTTCTGAAAATAAATCATTGACTAGTATTTATCTAAAATCGGATGTAATAATTTGATAACTCGTATTTCAGATTTAGATAAAGAAATAGGTTCATTTAAAGTTAAAATGAAGAGTTATCTTTAAATATTAACAAATTTAACAAAGGTAAAGAAGACTTGACTAATTTATTATATTTTCAAAAGTCTTCTAATCAAAAGTTTGGATTAGGATATGTTCATAAGAAAAATGAATATGATAATAGGACACATTATGCATCATGTCATAAAATATCTTTACATATGAAATCTATGTTCATTTGGGTACCTAAAGATACTTGCTTACATGATAGAAATGTGTATATTACAAATTTTAAGAAAAACATATGCAATTCTAAAAATTATGTTTATATTAATAGATGGAAACCAAATTCCTCGTGGATTTGGATTCCTAAAGGCTAATCTTTTGAATCTAAATAAAGGGTACCTATACTTACATGATTATTTTTCGGTACTCTAAAATGGAAAGGATACAAGATATGCATATATTATTTTTGCTAATGACAAGGGGAGATATATAGAAAAATTTTAAATTTAAATTTTACTAATGCTTTGATCTGGGGAGTAAAAGATTGGAGTAAAAGATTTTTAATTAATAATTTCATACAGGGGATTAAAAGTTTTTCATATATATATTAACAAAATATATTTGTCATCATCAAAAGGGGAGAATGTTAGGAATCTTGACCCCAAGATATGATTGTTTTGATGATAACAAATATTACATATTGTGTGTATTATGTGCTAACATTTGTTTTGCAGATTAGAGCTAAATCAACAATAATATTCAAAGAGATACTCAAGACATAAGATGAGTTCAAGGCAATATGAAGCAAAGAAGAAGATATCGTAATTGTCAAAATGTAATTTTACATTTTCTTTGCTTAGAATTATTGTACAAGCCTTGATCACTCACAACACATTCACACACATTAGAGTTTAACAATATAAATCCCTATGTTAACCATTAAAGTTTATAGATAAAGAATAAGTCTTAAATAGTTCATATATCTCATATTGACCCCTTAGTAGTCGACCAATAGGTTTTATAGTCGACTACATGCACACAGTCAAAAATATAAGTTTCGTATTTTCTGAGTAGTAGACTAATAGTGAGTAGTAGACTAATAGTCATAGTAGTGACTAATGACCAAAGTAGTCGACTACTAAGAAATTATCGACTTCACGAATCTGTTTTGACTTCGAGTAGTCGACTACTATGAGTTATAGTCACTCTAAAGGCAGTTTTTCCATTTGTTTGAAATTTGAATACTTGACAGTTTATAGCTGTTGTGTATGTTTTAGGGTTTGAAAACTTATCTTTTCAAGAGCTATAAATAGAGAAAAACGTCAGAAAACAAAGAAGAAGTTTTGCACTTATAAGATCAAACTTTGTGCAAATTCAAGAGGCCAAAAAAATTCAGATTTTGCCTAAGAGTTAGAGTTCGAAATAGCCTATGTTCTTGATCATTTCCTACTAATTATTTAGGCATATTTCAGAGTAAAACCTATAGCCATAGTGAGAATCACATTCACATCCACTTCAAGGCTTATAGGAGTTTTGTACTTTTATTTAAATGAAGTTTCTCTCGGTTTGAGAGGTGCGATCTCTTGGTGAAGAGATTATTTACAATTGGCATGGTCTTGTCAATTGGTGTTGCAATTGCATGGGCTTGTAAATTGGACAGGTTTGCCTTTGATTTTGTAAGGTTTCAAAATCATAGTGGAAACTCTCAGCGGGATTTGCTTGGGACTGGATGTACACCGGAGGTGGAACCAGTATAAATTTCTTGTGTTTGTGATGTTCAATTTCTGAGATTGTTGCTATTCTTTCCTTGCAATTTATAATCTACTTTGCAAGTTTTATAAAATACTATTCACCCCCTTTCTAGTGTTTAGTGTGTTTCATTGAGTTAGATCAACGATCCTACATTTGGTATCAGAGAAAGGTTGAAAGATGGCATCTTTAAATACATCACAATTCAAGGAAGGACATTCCACACAACGACCACCACTATTCGATGGCACAATTACAATTCTTGGAAGTGCCGAATGAAGATCTACCTTCAATCTCTTGGATATGAATTATGGA
Organism: Asparagus setaceus; assembly: GCA_012295165.1. Classification (NCBI taxonomy): domain Eukaryota; kingdom Viridiplantae; phylum Streptophyta; class Magnoliopsida; order Asparagales; family Asparagaceae; genus Asparagus; species Asparagus setaceus. Next base: position 112,429 of record WHSE01000014.1, on the reverse strand, counting down.
ATGTAGTCGAGTCTGAAATTCCTAGACCAACCACTCCATACTCTGAATGGACAATTGTTGAAAAGGCAAATGTGAATCTCAACTCAAAGGCCATGAATGCTTTATTTTGTGCCTTGGACAAGAACGAATTCAATCGAAAGTGTCTACCGCTACATCGCACATCAAATTTGGCATACATTAGAGGTAACACACGAAGGTAAAAATAAAGTTAAAGAATCTAAAATCTCTCGCTCTTGTGCAATGTGTTTGAGTTATTCAAAATGAAAGAACATGAGACGATCACTGAAATGATCACAAGATTCACTGACATCACCAACTCATTAATTGGACATGGAAAAGAATATACACAATTGGAGATGGTGAGAAAAGTTCTTCGTGCACTCACACCGGAATGGGAGAAAAAGATGACCGAATTGAAGAAGCCAATGATCTCTCAATACTTACTCTAGAAGATCTCGTTGGGAATCTAATGGCATATGAAGTACAACTTCAAGATAGAAGAGAAATAGAACAACCAGAGAAGAAAATTCTTGTCTTCAATACATCTTCCGACAATGAAGAATCGATGGAGATGATGAAGACATTGATGCTCTCAAGAAAATTCAAAAGTTCCTCATACAAAGTAAGTATAAAAGATTAAAGATACTAACAATAATTTTATATGTTATGAATGTAATAAGCCGGACACATGAAAAAGGATTGTCCTCTTCTAAAGTCAAAGTCAAAGTTCAACAAGTTAAAAGATAAGAAGAAGAAGGCTTTGGCAATGACATGGGATGATAGCGATGCATCCTCTTCAAGAAGAAGAAGAACAAAAGAGGAATCCGCTCACATGTGCTTCATGGCACAAGAAGATGAGGTATGCAATAATATTAATAATGAAGAATTATTAGAAGCATTCAATGAATTTTATGTTAAATTTAAGGATTTGAAGTCTAATTATAAGTTATTGAAAAATGAAAATGAAAAATTAAACTTAGAATTAGTGACTTCAAATTCTTCACAAGTTGAAAATTTAAATGAACTAAATAATAATTTATTTTCAAAATAAATCATTGACTAGTATTTATCTAAAATCGGATGTAATAATTTGATAACTCGTATTTCAGATTTAGATAAAGAAATAGGTTCATTTAAAGTTAAAATGAAGAGTTATCTTTAAATATTAACAAATTTAACAAAGGTAAAGAAGACTTGACTAATTTATTATATTTTCAAAAGTCTTCTAATCAAAAGTTTGGATTAGGATATGTTCATAAGAAAAATGAATATGATAATAGGACATTATGCATCATGTCATAAAATATCTTTACATATGAAATCTATGTTCATTTGGGTACCTAAAGATACTTGCTTACATGATAGAAATGTGTATATTACAAATTTTAAGAAAAACATATGCAATTCTAAAAATTATGTTTATATTAATAGATGGAAACCAAATTCCTCGTGGATTTGGATTCCTAAAGGCTAATCTTTTGAATCTAAATAAAGGGTACCTATACTTACATGATTATTTTTCGGTACTCTAAAATGGAAAGGATACAAGATATGCATATATTATTTTTGCTAATGACAAAGGGGAGATATATAGAAAAATTTTAAATTTAAATTTTACTAATGCTTTGATCTGGGGAGTAAAAGATTGAGTAAAAGATTTTTAATTAATAATTTCATACAGGGGATTAAAAGTTTTTCATATATATATTAACAAAATATATTTGTCATCATCAAAAGGGGAGAATGTTAGGAATCTTGACCCCAAGATATGATTGTTTTGATGATAACAAATATTACATATTGTGTGTATTATGTGCTAACATTTGTTTTGCAAGATTAGAGCTAAATCAACAATAATATTCAAAGAGATACTCAAGACATAAGATGAGTTCAAGGCAATATGAAGCAAAGAAGAAGATATACGTAATTGTCAAAATGTAATTTTACATTTTCTTTGCTTAGAATTATTGTACAAGCCTTGATCACTCACAACACATTCACACACATTAGAGTTTAACAATATAAATCCCTATGTTAACCATTAAAGTTTATAGATAAAGAATAAGTCTTAAATAGTTCATATATCTCATATTGACCCCTTAGTAGTCGACCAATAGGTTTTATAGTCGACTACATGCACAATGAGTCAAAAATATAAGTTTCAGATTTTACTGAGTAGTAGACTAATAGTCGAGTAGTAGACTAATAGTCATAGTAGTCGACTAATGACCAAAGTAGTCGACTACTAAGAAATTATCTGACTTCACAGAATCTGTTTTGACTCAGAGTAGTCGACTACTATGAGTTATAGTCGACTACAAAGACAGTTTTTCTGACTGTTTGAAATTTGAATACTTGACAGTTTTATAGCTGTTGTGTATGTTTTTAGGGTTTGAAAACTTATCTTTTCAAGAGCTATAAATAGAGAAAACGCCGAAAACAAAGAAGAAGTTTTGCACTTATAAGATCAAACTTTGTGCAAATTCAAGAGGCCAAAAAATTCAGATTTTGCCTAAGAGTTAGAGTTCTGAAATAGCCTATGTTCTTGATCATTTCCTACTAATTATTTAGGCATATTTCAGAGAGTAAAACCTATAGCCATAGTGAGAATCACATTCACATCCACTTCAAGGCTTATAGGAGTTTTGTACTTTTATTTAAATGAAGTTTCTCTGTTTGAGAGGTGCGATCTCTTGGTGAAGAGATTATTTACAATTGGCATGGTCTTGTCAATTGGTGTTGCAATTGCATGGGCTTGCAAATTGGACAGGTTGCCTTTGATTTTGTAAGGTTTCAAAATCATAGTGGAAACTCTCAAGCGGGATTTGCTTGGGGACTGGATGTACACCGGGGAGGTGGAACCAGTATAAATTTCTTGTGTTTGTGATGTTCAATTTCTGAGATTGTTGCTATTCTTTCCTTGCAATTTATAATCTACTTTGCAAGTTTTATAAAATACTATTCACCCCCTTTCTAGTGTTTAGTGTGTTTCATTGAGTTAGATCAACGATCCTACATTTGGTATCAGAGAAAGGTTGAAAGATGGCATCTTTAAATACATCACAATTCAAGGAAGGACATTCCACACAACGACCACCACTATTCGATGGCACGAATTACAATTACTGGAAGTGCCGAATGAAGATCTACCTTCAATCTCTTGGATATGAATTATGGAATGTAGTCGAGTCTGAAATTCCTAGACCAACCACTCCATACTCTGAATGGACAATTGTTGAAAAGGCAAATGTGAATCTCAACTCAAAGGCCATGAATGCTTTATTTTGTGCCTTGGACAAGAACGAATTCAATCGAGTGTCTACCGCTACATCAGCACATCAAATTTGGCATACATTAGAGGTAACACACGAAGGTAAAAATAAAGTTAAAGAATCTAAAATCTCTGTTCTTGTGCAATGTGTTTGAGTTATTCAAAATGAAAGAACATGAGACGATCAACTGAAATGATCACAAGATTCACCGACATCACCAACTCATTAATTGGACATGGAAAAGAATATACACAATTGGAGATGGTGAGAAAAGTTCTTCGTGCACTCACACCGAATGGGAGAAAAAGATGACCGCAATTGAAGAAGCCAATGATCTCTCAATACTTACTCTAGAAGATCTCGTTGGGAATCTAATGGCATATGAAGTACAACTTCAAGATAGAAGAGAAATAGAACAACCAGAGAAGAAAATTCTTGTCTTCAATACATCTTCCGACAATGAAGAATCAGATGGAGATGATGAAGACATTGATGCTCTCAAGAAAATTCAAAAGTTCCTCATACAAAGTAAGTATAAAAGATTAAAGATACTAACAATAATTTTATATGTTATGAATGTAATAAGCCAGGACACATGAAAAAGGATTGTCCTCTTCTAAAGTCAAAGTCAAAGTTCAACAAGTTAAAAGATAAGAAGAAGAAGGCTTTGGCAATGACATGGGATGATAGCGATGCATCCTCTTCAAGAAGAAGAAGAACAAAAGAGGAATCCGCTCACATGTGCTTCATGGCACAAGAAGATGAGGTATGCAATAATATTAATAATGAAGAATTATTAGAAGCATTCAATGAATTTTATGTTAAATTTAAGGATTTGAAGTCTAATTATAAGTTATTGAAAAATGAAAATGAAAAATTAAACTTAGAATTAGTGACTTCAAATTCTTCTAAGTTGAAAATTTAAATGAACTAAATAATAATTTATTTTCTGAAAATAAATCATTGACTAGTATTTATCTAAAATCTGGATGTAATAATTTGATAACTCGTATTTCAGATTTAGATAAAGAAATAGGTTCATTTAAAGTTAAAATGAAGAGTTATCTTTAAATATTAACAAATTTAACAAAGGTAAAGAAGACTTGACTAATTTATTATATTTTCAAAAGTCTTCTAATCAAAAGTTTGGATTAGGATATGTTCATAAGAAAAATGAATATGATAATAGGACACATTATGCATCATGTCATAAAATATCTTTACATATGAAATCTATGTTCATTTGGGTACCTAAAGATACTTGCTTACATGATAGAAATGTGTATATTACAAATTTTAAGAAAAACATATGCAATTCTAAAAATTATGTTTATATTAATAGATGGAAACCAAATTCCTCGTGGATTTGGATTCCTAAAGGCTAATCTTTTGAATCTAAATAAAGGGTACCTATACTTACATGATTATTTTTCGGTACTCTAAAATGGAAAGGATACAAGATATGCATATATTATTTTTGCTAATGACAAAGGGGAGATATATAGAAAAATTTTAAATTTAAATTTTACTAATGCTTTGATCTGGGGAGTAAAAGATTGGAGTAAAAGATTTTTAATTAATAATTTCATGTGGGGATTAAAAGTTTTTCATATATATATTAACAAAATATATTTGTCATCATCAAAAGGGGAGAATGTTAGGAATCTTGACCCCAAGATATGATTGTTTTGATGATAACAAATATTACATATTGTGTGTATTATGTGCTAACATTTGTTTTGATATTAGAGCTAAATCAACAATAATATTCAAAGAGATACTCAAGACATAAGATGAGTTCAAGGCAATATGAAGCAAAGAAGAAGATATACGTAATTGTCAAAATGTAATTTTACATTTTCTTTGCTTAGAATTATTGTACAAGCCTTGATCACTCACAACACATTCACACACATTAGAGTTTAACAATATAAATCCCTATGTTAACCATTAAAGTTTATAGATAAAGAATAAGTCTTAAATAGTTCATATATCTCATATTGACCCCTTAGTAGTCGACCAATAGGTTTTATAGTCGACTACATGCACACAGTCAAAAATATAAGTTTCGTATTTTCTGAGTAGTAGACTAATAGTGAGTAGTAGACTAGTCATAGTAGTCGACTAATGACCAAAGTAGTCGACTACTAAGAAATTATCGACTTCACGAATCTGTTTTGACTTCGAGTAGTCGACTACTATGAGTTATAGTCGACTACAAAGGCAGTTTTTCCATTTGTTTGAAATTTGAATACTTGACAGCTTTATAGCTGTTGTGTATGTTTTTAGGGTTTGAAAACTTATCTTTTCAAGAGCTATAAATAGAGAAAAACGTCAGAAAACAAAGAAGAAGTTTTGCACTTATAAGATCAAACTTTGTGCAAATTCAAGAGGCCAAAAAATTCAGATTTTGCCTAAGAGTTAGAGTTCTGAAATAGCCTATGTTCTTGATCATTTCCTACTAATTATTTAGGCATATTTGAGAGTAAAACCTATAGCCATAGTGAGAATCACATTCACATCCACTTCAAGGCTTATAGGAGTTTTGTACTTTTATTTAAATGAAGTTTCTCTCGGGTTTGAGAGGTGCGATCTCTTGGTGAAGAGATTATTTACAATTGGCATGGTCTTGTCAATTGGTGTTGCAATTTGCATGGGCTTGCAAATTGGACAGGTTTGCCTTTGATTTTGTAAGGTTTCAAAATCATAGTGGAAACTCTCAAGCGGGATTTGCTTGGGGACTGGATGTACACCGGGGAGGTGGAACCAGTATAAATCTCTTGTGTTTGTGATGTTCAATTTCTGAGATTGTTGCTATTCTTTCCTTGCAATTTATAATCTACTTTGCAAGTTTTATAAAACACTATTCACCCCCTTTCTAGTGTTTAGTGTGTTTCATTGAGTTAGATCAACGATCCTACACATATGAATGTCGAGCTTCACTGCCAGGGCGAACCTCCTCTTTTAATGTGGAGCCTCGCAGTTTTGTGAATTTCCTCATATTTGAGTAAGCCTCAACATTTTTTTGTCTCTTAGCATTTTTTAATGCTTACAGTAACCATTTCTTTGACAGATCTGTTTTTATCCAATTATTTAATCCATTCCAGATTTTGACATGGGAATTTTAGGGCAAAAAAGAATTTTTTTAATAACCCTTAAACTTGAATTATATAAAATTGGGATATTGGATTTCCCTAATTGGGTATTGGAATTTCAGCAAGCAACCAAAGCGCTGTGAAGCATGTCGAGGCTGCCATGCACGCTTCGGCGGCCAAAAGTTCACTTATTTTGATTTTTGTGGTATTACCAAATCTTTAATGGTAGCTACTTTTTTTTATGCTAACGAGTGAGTATTTGTACTTGGATGCGATAGAAGCTAATATTTGGGAATAATTCGATCTCATAGTTCAAAATTTGGATGATCAAGCCAACCAATTTGCTGAAAGTTGCATCTTCATTTGAATCTACAGATATCTCAATGGATAAAGCAAATATTTAGAGTAAATTGATTTGCCTTGCTGCTAATGCATCCTCATCATACTGATACAATAGGTGATAAATCAATCATTGTTTTAATTAATTTTAAGATAATTAATACAACTTATTAGATTTTAATTACTTCTTTATAATTTGCAATAAAAGAGGCCATTTTTATCGCCTAAACGTGTGTGATGCAAGGGTATTATTTCATATATCTTGCCAACAAGGATATGCAGTTGTTATTATGGCTGTAAATGTAATTATATTAGCAATCTTTCCCGCATAAAAAATTTTCACAACTCTTTTATTGTTGGCACCTAACTTTTCTTGCTAATGATCCCAATTATTCAGTTGGAACATGCTCAGTTCTACATGCAAGATATGATGATAGAGTAATAAATAAGAGTAGGTATGGTGCCTATCACTTAAGGCTTCTCCACTGGTTTTGCTTAATTCCTTCTTTCATCAATGATCAAAGATCTTTGAAGATCCTTATATTCTTTCTAGCATATGAGTAAAACAAGGATTAACAACAAAGCAACTAAAACTTTTCTAATTTGTTCCTATAGCATATTAATTTTAAATTAGAACTTTCTTAACTTATTAAATATTTTATAATTTATCTTTTACTATTTTCAAACTCTACTTATATAACAATGCAAATTTTCATTTTTCATTTTTATTTAAATTATTAATTTTAAATCCTTTTGAAAATTAATATTTTTAAAATATATTACAAAAAATTACAAAATTGACTTAAAAATATTGGTCAATATTCTAAAATAATAATTTATAGCCGTGCTTTGCACGGTTTGTAGACTAGTTATATATAAAAGCGAAGCATGGAATAGAGCAATGTGAATGATAAATCGATTTGTACCAATCAATTTTTACATTATTTTTAAAACAAAACAAACAAAATTTTCCTACATGCAATTTTTCCGAGATAACTGAATCCTTTTTTTCTTATAAAAATTATTATTCCCTTAAAAATACTCAGTCTCTGTAAATACTCTTCAACCTAATTAATTTTTTAAGAACTACTTTAATAAAGAAAGCAGAACGATGGAAAATGGGTAATGAACAGTAAATAACCAACCGCTGCCGTAACCAACGCATAACTCCCGTCTCCTCTCTTGCGGTTTTTACTTCCCCTCTACACCCAAATTATAGACTCCCCCAAAAAATATTCTTCAGCAATCGTTAGCGAGAAAGAGAACGAGATGAAGGTAAGATTTTTCATCTCTTTAATTTCATTTATAGGTGTTAGTTTACGAACTTTACTTGTGTTTTTGGAGTTTCAATTAGCTTAGATGATCAGAGCATGTAATTGGGTATTCAAAATGTTGAATTTAGCATTGCATGTTGCTGCAAACTATTTTGAGATTAAATTCAATCCTATTTTTCCTCTAATTGATGTTACAAACGAATAAATCTTGAGAAATTGAGTGAAAAAATAAAATTCAACAACAATATTACCTCTGTAGCTGTGGGACTGCCACTTCGTGCTTAGTGGCCATGGCTTCTTCTCCTTCTTCTTCTCTTCTTATTCTTTAAAGTAGAGAAAAAATCATTCTTCCTTTTCCTGAAAAAATCTTTTATTAAATTCTTATAATTGAATTTTGAGAAAATTTCATTCTTGTTTGTCTGTCTTGGGTTTATTGTATCCTAATTTTGATTATCTAATATATTTATCAAAATTAATAAAGATTAACAATTATATATATTAAAATTGCTCCATTTTTTTATTAAATTTCATATTTAATTCTTTAATTTTCTGATAAAATTTCATCCTCTAAACCTCAAAAGCAAAAATTCTAACCGATATGGTAGATAAAGTAGTGATATTAAATTCCATCCTCTAATATATTTATCAAATTTTCATCTCTTGATTATTAAATTTCTGATCATAAGTAGTGATATTTAAGAATTTTAGGCATCTTACGTATTTTTAAAATTCGTTATTGCTTTTCTAAATTTTATTTATTTATGATGATAAAGTATCATCTTTTTAACCATAAATTTCTTATCAAATTTCTTATTTTAATCAATATTACATTCTGCTCATATGTAGTTTACCTCATAAAATTTCGATCAAATTTCATGATGTTCTAGCAACCGATAAACTACGCTACTATTTACATATGGTTTCCATTGACGAGTTGGGCTCTATTGTGCAGTACCTGTAGTTGTTTGACCCATAAATGTCTCTGGATAATTAATTTCATGATGGGTACTTACATGCTCTATTAGCTTAACCTTTCGGATAAACTGGTTATCGACATCTTATATCACCAGATTATAGTCTCAAAATCATAATCCCTATTTTGAAAAGTATCCATTTATCCACATGTTGTGCGCTTTTAAGCAAGTTATTATCTAAGTAGAAGGTTTTCCACATGGTTTCAAGGCCTACATAAGGGGAGTTTCATTACTAAATTTGCTTGAAATACCTTATTAGCTTACAGCTCACCATTTTAAACTCTTAGATAAATTGATTATATAACAATTAATCAAAAAGAACATGCTAGATTTACAAGAAGAATTTAAATACTTCCCTAATGGTACAATTCGTTCACATAACTTGTGGCATAATGCTATACAACCTGTTAACAAAAATTGCCATCTTACCTACTTGATAGACTCCAAAAGAACTATGATCAAATTTTGATTTCTCTTTAGCAATTTTAAACTTCCTATAACTTAGTTTTCATTCCATTTCTATTTCTAACAGATTTCTTATTCTGGCCAGAATCCACTATTATATGCTTAATCTCGGTTCTGTCCCCTCGAAGCTTACGATTTGTATTTATAGAATTGGGTAATTATTTTTTTGACTACAAGCCATGTGGTAGTCTATGAATGTGATTCAGCTAATATTAATGACACTGTAACCACTCATTTTGGTGCCCATGGTGTGACAAAGAAGTTCTAGCAGAATATAGGTAAATAATAATCTACATAGGCACAGAAAATAGTAGTATACTATTTGAGAGCAATTATTAAATAGGTAAATAATTTATTTAAATCGTGAAAAAATAGGTACAGATATACAATGGAAGTGGAAGATGAATCGGGAGTTTCTACTTTTGTTATCCTCAATAAGGAAGCAGAGAAATTAGTTAAGGTTCCAGCTCAAGATGTTGCCAAGACTATAAAATATGTGAGTTAATTGGTGTTCAGTATATTGTCAAGAAAATTCTAGGGTTTAATAATATTTACATTTATGTTCATTTCAGGTCAATGGAACAGAAGTTTACCCTGAAGTAATCAAAGCAATAGCAGGCAAAAGTATAAAAGTCCAGATTAAACTTACTCAATACAATTTCAAAGAAGGTAATGAGGGATTTACAGTTATGAAACTGATTGAAGAAGAAACTGAGCCTTTGATTAAATTACAACACAACTCTACAAACCAGGTATAATTAACAATCAAAACATTCTATAATACATATATTTATATGAATCATTGTATGTACTTCGACATTTAAGTTCAAAAATATATTTTGCAGGGCTCAGAAACTAAAATTGTCATTAGTCAACTTGAAGATGCGCCCCCGACCACACCACAACTTGCAAAAACGGGAAAAAATGTTCTAAATCCACTCACAACAACACTTCTAGAGATCAAAAAGGAGAAATTAATGACCAATTCACCTCTGAGGATTAAAGAATTGGATGATACAGAAACTGAAACAAATATAAATTCAAAAAAATACATGGAAACTGAAGGTACAAAATTACTTACATTCATAGAAGAAACTATTTCGTAAATTTTCTATAGATTTAAGCGGTGAATGATACAATACATAATTTTTATATATGCAGATAACAAGAGGAAAAGATCCATCCGATATAAGGAAAGGAAAATGCTCGCATCGGACCCAACTCAAGAAATGATAATATCTCAAATTCATATGGAAGAAATTCAAGGAAGGAAAAGATATTTAAATTCAAATTTTCTTCCATTGTTTAGTGTATATAGTGTGAGTCGGTTCCTATTAGTATTTGGGTAATTGTGCGGTCTAAATACTATATGTGTGTATGTTTTTGTTATGAGCTATTTGATGTATGTTGGCTATGATCTGAAACAAGAAAGTATTATAAAAGACTGACTATGTTTGATTTCTACGTGTGCATTTCTTTAGCAATGATCCATTTGATGTATGTTCACTATGATCTGAATCATGTACATGTTAAAAATCTATAAAATGTATTAATTAGATTTGCTATTTTTGGTTAAGAATTATTTAATTTAATGTTTCTATAATCTCAATTTCGTGCGTGATTTTAAATCCAATACGCTTGAGGGTCAATACCAGATTTTAGATCCTTATATTCTTTCCACATATGAGTAAAACAAGGATTACCAACAAAGCAACTAAAACTTTTCTAATTTGTTTCTAGAGCATATTAATTTTAAATTAGAACTTTCTTAACTTATTACATATTTTATATTTTATCTTTTTCCTATTTTCAAACTCTTCTTATATAACAATGCAATTTTTTATTTTTCATTTTTATTTAAATTATTAATTTTAAATCTTCTTGAAAATTAATATTTTTAAAATATATTACAAAAAAGACTTAAAATATTGGACAATATTCAAAAATAATAATTCTGGTAGTGCTTTACGCAGTTTATAGACTAGTATATTAAAGTACGCTTATTTATTTCAAGAGTTTCCATTAAAATATTTTACTATGCTTAAGACTTAATAATGAAATTTTATTGTTTAATTGTAGTATATTGTTAAATTGTAGTTTATTTTTTGTTATTTTTTATGCTATAAAATCAATTTAAAACGATCTTAAAGAATTCAGTCTAACTTAATGTGTTTTATTTGGGGAAAAATTACAGGTTGAAATCGGAATCATGAATTCGAGAGAGGGAGGTACATCTGGCTGTTCAGTTCCCTCAAATGTAATATATTTACTTTATTTATTAGCTAAAATTAAAGCATATCATTATTAATTTTTTCTACAATTATTATTATTATTATATTGGTAATGAAGTTTTTTTGTTGCAGTGTGTTGGTACCCCAAAAGATTTTTTATTGATCCCTATATATAAAAATCAACACGAGTCCAATTTCACGTCAAAACAAGCGAATTTAGGACCGAAGGGGATCTCGCTGCTCTCACAAGTACTCGGTTGCTTCTGATGAGCCGACTTCGGTTGCTCTGATGAGCCGACTTCGGTTGCTACAGAGACCGACATGAAGCGCGGTCCCAGTCGACCAACTACGGTGTTCGGCCCTCTTTCTAGTCGTTTGCTTTCACGGTACCACTTTCGGTTGCTACGATGAGCCGACTGGCTGCTACAATAAGCCGCGAGAAGCGGTCCCGGTCGACCAACTACGGTGTTCGGCCCTCTTTCTAGTCGTCTGCTACAGTACCACTCGGCTGCTACAGTAGACCGACACGAAACGCGGTCCCGGTCGACCAGCTACGGTGTTCGGCCCTCTTTCTAGTCGTCTGCTACAGTACCACTCGGGTTCTACGATGGGCCGACCGGTTTCTTCTGATTACTTAGGCTTCATTGCTATAGTATCGGACTCGGTTACAGGTGAGCGACTTCGAAAAGCGGTGTTCATCACCTTTCTGATGGCCGAAGCATACGATTACACTTGCTGTAATGGTTGGCCTCGAGCCCCGCGCCAACAACAAGTCACCATCACAATTAATGGCACTGTCAACTCATCACTGTGCTAGCCACATGGCCTTTATAACCCATTGTCCATGCCTCATCAATCGATCCACATCAAATCATTGGTGACTCTCTCCACACATGTCGACATGTGTAAAACTAGTCTTTGAAGTGACCAAATTGCCCTCTCTTATTCCTACAAAGAGAAACTATTCCAAAACTCAAGGTACGTCATTTTCTCCCTGCACACCCCATTAGAGAACTCCTACTGTTCATCTTCTTCTCCACTCAAGCTCACTTACTGACTTGATCGTCGGAGGTACAACGGGGGAGACCAAGCCCCGCCCTCTGACGAGCTTTCTACTTGTGCAGGGGGGGATCGGCCGAGCTCAGAACCGGAGAACCCAACTCTAATCACTAGCAGTTTCTTCCTTTGCACAGGACACATCACCTCTCCTCCAGCCAAGCGATTCGGAGAAAGAAAACGAATCCCCATCATCATCATTATAAACCTCAAACCAGCTTTGACCGAGTTGACTGTTAGATTTCGAGCATCAACACAGCGTATCTGCATTATATCGGAACCAACGCCAAATGGTCCTAAAATAACATATTGCGAGGATCTCAATGCAGTTATGCAAGATAATATTGATAATTACTATAATGTTATTGTAAGTAATCAAGTTTCGATTATAGGAGCCGATGGATTATTCTTTTGTCCATATTGTGATAATCAATGCGCAAAACATTTGTCGAAGGTTGGCTTACGAAGGCATTCAATTGGAGTTGTTTATTCTCTGAGAAACTCTCATAACTTAGTGATATGGGTGTTCACATAGCTATTTTGAAATACCTCGATGAGCACTAAGTCGTCGAAAAGGCACTAATGGTTTTGAAGGGCATCATTATGTAATAATTATCTTTTGTTTCTTGTTTGTTTGTAGTTGTTGTTATTATTACTTAAGGAATGTAACTTTATCGTTGTATTGCACGTTAGTTAACTATATTGCAATCTGTTAGTAACTATATAGTTTGAATATATGGCTTTTATGGAGACTCCTAAAAATCACCAGGATCCACTTCCATCGTGTCCTCTCTCTCTCTCTCTCTCTCTCTCTCTCTCTCTCTCTCTCTCTCTCTCTCTATATATATATATATATATATATATATATATATATATATATATATATATATATATATATATATATATATATATATATATATATATAGAAAATAATGTATATAGGGTGACGGTTCATTTTATAAAATGGGCTTCACACATGTGATTACCCATCATGTGATGTGATGGGTAGAGAACTCACATAATAGTGGTGAACCCATTTAAATGACATCTATATTCATATATATATATATATATATATATATATATATATATATATATATATATATATATATATATATATATATATATATATATATATATATATATATATATATATATATGAGAGTCCATGAATGAGGCAAACAAAATGAGAGTCAAAGAACTTTTGAAATATATAAGTCAAGTTATGCAACTATTAAATATTTCCTTAAAGAATATATTGAACAAATTTGTCTCAATCAATGACACATTCTCCATTGAATAGACAAGAAAAATTAGTAAGTATTTATAAATTTAAACTCAGTCAGTATTTATAAATTTTCATACTTTATTCTTCAAATGCTAAATGAATCATAAACTTATTATAAAATTACATAAAAATAATCTTACAATAGAAACTAAAGTGAAGCTATTGATCAACTAGAAGCCATCGATCAACTCATCACGTGCTAGCCACATGGCCTTTATAACCCATTGTCCATGCCTCATCAATCGCATCCACATCAAATCATTGGTGACTCTCTCCACACATGTCGACATGTGTAAAACTAGTCTTTGAAGTGACCAAATTGCCCTCTCTTATTCCTACAAAGAGAGAAACTATTCCAAAACTCAAGGTACGCCATTTTCTCCTGCACACCCCATTAGAGAACTCCTATCGTTCATCTTCTTCTCCACTCAAGCTCACTTATCGACTTGATCGTCGGAGGTACAACGGGAGACCAAGCCCGCCCGACGAGCTTTCTACTTGTGGGGGATCGGCCAGCTCGAACCGAGAACCCAACTCTAATCACTAGCAGCTTTCCTTTGCACAGACACATCACCTCCTCCAAGCGATTCGAGAAAGAAAACGAATCCCCATCATCATCATTATAAACCTCAAACCAGCTTTGACCGAGTTGGCTGTTAGATTTCGAGCATCAACACAGCGTATCTGCATTATATCGGAACCAACGCCAAATGGTCCTAAAATAACATATTGCGAGGATCTCAATGCAGTTATGCAAGATAATATTGATAATTACTATAATGTTATTGTAAGTAATCAAGTTTCGATTATAGGAGCCGATGGATTATTCTTTTGTCCATATTGTGATAATCAATGCGCAAAACATTTGTCGAAGGTTGGCTTACGAAGGCATTCAATTGGAGTTGTTTATTCTCTGAGAAACTCTCATAACTTAGTGATATGGGTGTTCACATAGCTATTTTGAAATACCTCGATGAGCACTAAGTCACGAAAAGGCACTAATGGTTTTGAAGGGCATCATTATGTAATAATTATCTTTTGTTTCTTGTTTGTTTGTAGTTGTTGTTATTATTACTTAAGGAATGTAACTTTATCGTTGTATTGCACGTTAGTTAACTATATTGCAACTGTTAGTAACTATATAGTTTGAATATATGGCTTTTATGGAGACTCCTAAAAATCACTGTGATCCACTTCCATCGTCTCTCTCTCTCTCTCTCTCTCTCTCTCTCTCTCTCTCTCTCTCTCTATATATATATATATATATATATATATATATATATATATATATATATATATATATATATATATATATATATATATATATATAGAAAATAATGTATAGACGTACTATTTTTATAAATGGCATCATTTTTACATGTGAGTTCACCCATCACATCACATGTGATGGGTAGGAGGCTCACATGTAGCAGTGGGCCCATTTTACTAAATGTTGCCACCTCATATTCCTTATATATATATATATATATATATATATATATATATATATATATATATATATATATATATATATATATATATATATATATATATATATATATATATATATATATGAGAGTCCATGAATGAGGCAAACAAAATGAGAGTCAAAGAACTTTTGAAATATATAAGTCAAGTTATGCAACTATTAAATATTTCCTTAAAGAATATATTGAACAAATTTGTCTCAATCAATGACACATTCTCCATTGAATAGACAAGAAAAATTAGTAAGTATTTATAAATTTAAACTCAGTCAGTATTTATAAATTTTCATACTTTATTCTTCAAATGCTAAATGAATCATAAACTTATTATAAAATTACATAAAAATAATCTTACAATAGAAACTAAAGTGAAGCTATTGATCAACTAGAAGCCATCGATCAACTATGTTGCGAGATGTAACAAGGCAAACAATAGGAGGGAAATCACTATAATGAACAAAACGACACATGATACTTATTTACAATAGCGTAAGAAAAAAATGACCTTTTTCTTTTCTTTTTCTTTTTCTTATCAGATGGCATGACTCGCTTGTAACTCAATTTGGGGCTATGACTATCAACAAAAGATTAATTCTTAAAGACATGATCAAAGATAAGCATATAATGGCACTATCGATTTCAAGATCTCTAAATTTGAAGGTAGCATATTTTATTACTAAAATTTTAATTAAAGGCTATTAAACATAAAATTCATCTCATATCGTCTTAAATTTGTGGGGGCGTATGCATATCATCGTAAATTGGATCAACATTATATATCACCCCAAAATGCAACATCTTGAAGAAATAAAAGAATGATAAGTAAACCAAGCAAACATCCATATAACATAATAAAGAAAAATATTACATTTTAAAGCTAATATGGGGCTCATTCAAATTAAGTTGTCAAGACAAAAGCATCTCTATTAAGTCTCTTTACAAATACAATAGAAATTCAAACTATCGATATATGCAACCATCATAACATTCGAAGAAGTATGATCTTACAAGACCTACTCTAAAATTCACATAATTAAACCTAACTATAGTTTTCTAATGTACATACATGCTTTTGCACATTTAAGGCAAATATAACTACCATTTATAATAGAGTTGAGTCGTGGTTCCATGCTTATATAGGCTGCAATAAGAAGGAGGATAGAGGTGTTAATAATGAGTTTTCAAATGATAAATGTCACAAGATTGTCGATGACTTAATACTAATGTTAAGTAATATCCCATCTTCATGAAATAAACATATCAAAATCAAATATTAACATTATAATCTAAGTAGAAGAATTCATTACAGAGAATGACACCTAACAGAGCACATGTAACATTATTTAGTTTAGATCCTCATGGAAAATAACACTAACAGAGCACATGTAACATTATTTAATGTGAGAAAATAATATTGGGTGCACAAGATAATGAATTCATTACGAGAACAAAGAGGTAACTCCTAATTTTATTTAAGTAATAAATTAGAAACACAAAAGGTTTCATATATATATTATTAACATTTGTTCTCATTAAAACAGAAAAATAATCAAAGTCCATATTCCGAAGTTTATGCTAAATATCGAAAATACATTTAACTTTCTTGTGAAGTTAGATGAGAAGACAAATGATGAATGAGCAAGGGTAACAACATAAAAATCTAGCTTCAGCATGATGTAACAATCAATGAAGACAATGAACACACTACACTAAAATTGCCTTAAAAAGGTAAAGATGGAGAAGGATTGATCTCCGCCAATAAAAAAATAAAATAGAAGGAATAAAAGACAATATTTTCTAAATATTTTGTAGAATAATTTAATTTTTGAGTAAAATTAAAAGTGTACTAGAGTTAGCAATCTTTAGTTTATGGTATTTTATAAAGTCTATCAATGATTAACACACTCCATATTCTCTTTGTGTCGCTTAGCCCACGCTTAATTAATCGTCTTGGCCTACGCTATTTTTCAGGTGTTTTTCAGTTTTGCAACACTATGCTTTCTCAGAACAAGCTTGGTTTCATGTCGGTTCAACTAGCATGAAAATTCAAATTGGCTTCGGATTACGTTTGTTTTGTGTCAATTCAATTATCAACATGAAAATTTAAATTGGGTGTAGCCCACTGCACAAACATCAAAGAAAATAAATAAGGCTAAGGTTTAGAGATATAAGTGAGCAAAACTACCAAAGTGGAATCAAGAATAAATTTTAGTAAGGAAATAAACTAAAATACTTAATCATGGTATTTAACTACGTGCTTTGCACGCATAAAACCTAGTTTATAAAAACGCACTAATTTTCACCAGTAATGCTAGATGCTAACTCAATTGGTTTTTTTCAAAATATATTTTAGCTAAGTTAAATTTTTCAAAAATATTTTTAAGAAATTAGCATGTTGGAAATCCGTTGGAATCAGGATGTTTTAAGGGGAAATTAGATCCGAAGATTCAAGGTTTCAAATAATAATTTGTTTTTCATATCACCCCCAAACTTTGGAATAGTATCTCACAAAGCTCTCTAAACTTTAAAAAATTTCATGAAAATTTGCTAACATTGTTAATGGATCAATAACCTACACAATAAAAATAATGGCTGGAACAGCCATTAACATTGTTAGAAGGTTTCGTAAAAATTTGAGAGTTTAGAGGGGTTTTGCATGGCTCCGAAAGTCCATGGAAGTATGATGGGGAAAAAGTTCATGGGAGTTTTGTGCGAAGCTTCACAAAGTTCAGGGTGGTATTGTGAAATTTACCCATTTTAGAGGAAAAGATGGGATGATAGTAGAGGGGAGACGGCTGGTGGTGGAGGTGCTATCTATTGGTGTAATTGTGGGACACGTCGCACTTAGGATAATTTTTGAAACTTTGCTATGATGTTATTCATCGGGACAATGACATTAGGTCAATGAGATTAAGACTTCGCTTTGTGATGTTATTTGATATTTGGATTGAGATTTTACTTATGTTGTTATTATTTGTTGAAATATGATTGCGGCGCCAACTCACTTGTCACAAAATGCAATTGTCCCATGCATACTTTTTTTGTCCCAACCCTAAAAATTTGCCCCATCCTTCACGTTAGAAACTTTTTCCCTCGTATCCCACTTTAAGGGAAAGTGGGATAGTTTTGAATCATTTATTTTTAAATATATTAATGATAATTATAATAATATATCATAGTTAAAATTTATATTAAATTATATTATATCATTAAATATCATCATTATTACACTATTCACTAATCTTTAATTTATTTTAGTGTTATTATAATATTAGTTATATTATTATAATATTACTTTATATTACTTAATATCTTATCAATATATTACTTAATATAACAATATTATTATAGTATTCTACGATATGTAATATATTATATTATAATTTAATATTTATATTTAATATAAAAATTGTTAATTCTATTATAAATTAATTATTATATAATTAATAGTATTAAATATATTGATAATATTATTGTTTCTAATTATATTATAATATTATGACAATAAAATATTAATAATATACTTCATAGTAAAATATATATAATATATGAAATTAATTTAATATAATATTAATTAATAATATTGAATGTATTGTTGATATATTATGGTAATTGTAATATAATTTTATTATATTGTATTTATTACTATATTATATATTATGCATAATTATATTATATTATAATACATAGTAATATAATATTTTATAATATGATGTTATATCATATAGTCTAATAATATATTATGTATAAAACCATCATATAATATATGCAATTATTTTATAAGATAATGTAATATAATATATATTATATAATATTATTGAATATTACATGAAATACATTGTTATCATATTATGTTAATTGTTGATGTATATAATCACGGTCACTAACCTCGGATGAGTTTAGCTTTAAAGAGAGCTGAGTCCGCTTCTCCTAAAGCCACACGACCTGACCCAAAGGATTCGGCCACAACAAAGAAGGACTCACAAGAGGCGGAGTTGGGATCTCTGTGGTTCCTCCGGCGGTCAAGTTAGTGGAGTGGGGATAGTCTAGTAGAGCAGAATTCACTCGAAGAGATTGCTTACCTTCTTAGCCGCTCACGTTTCTCTTTATAGGTAGGGTTAAGGGGTATTTCCGTCTTTCCATTAGTTTGGGAACCACGGTGAGTCACCTCCACGCAGTGAGCCGAGGATTACCGGACATCCCTCCCACCGCTAGAGTGGTAGCCTTTACAGTGTCAAATTGGGCGAATCGAGGGTTGGTGTGGTCTATTCGCTATTAATGGGATGGGATTGGCTACCAGAGCTGCATGGGTCCGAGGTGCCTTAAATACCGTGAGAGATGGGGAATTAAAGGTGTCGGTGCATTTAATGCGATGTTGATGGGCTCGAGCACCGTGTGGCCGCCGCTTGAGTGGAGAGAATCACGCAGGTGAGAGAAGGGGAGCCGTGGCGGATGGCCGACTCATACGCCTCTTAGGGCGCCCCTTGGGATGATTTGGTTGAGGGGACGATTGGGAGCGCTTTATGCGTCGCCCTAGAGGACGAGTGGCCAGAAGGGTAGGCCTGGATTCGCTCCAAATTGTTTGGAGAGGTCGGCAACTTGTAGGAAGGGATCAGAACGGGCGGCGGTCGGAAGGGACGACGACACCGCCTTCCGTCGTCCGAGAGAGAGAGAGAATGCCGATGGGTCGACTCAGGCCGCTTCGGCTCGGTCATGGCGATGGTCGTCTAATGGACCGGACTGGCCGGTACATGCAGCCGGTCGGTGGGTTGAGTGTGGAGGTTCTTGTCGGTCCTCATTGGTAAACAAGCGCTCGGCCCGTGACGGGCTTTTCTCCTTAATCGATTAGTGGTTATGACCATAACATTAATTATTATATAATATAATAATTATTATTTAATAACATATTATATTAATTAATAGAATTAAACTTATTTATAATAAATTTTGAGAATTATAATATAATGTATCTTATTTTAATATATCAATTTAATTAATGTCTTGTTACGTAATACATTAAATAATTTACTAAATAAATTAGATAAGTTAATTAGACTTAATTGATAAATAAATAATATATTCTAATAAAGCATTTGTCATCAACTATCCCACTTAAATTATTTTGGTCAATGTTTCAAACTGACTCATTATGCCAATATATCCCTCTTTATCCTATTCAAATTATTCCAATAGAGTAAAATTGTCTTATTGGGACAGTTGTCCCACTAAGCCTCGCAATGAATAAAACCCTCAATGCTTAAAGTGGAAAAATCCTCTTATTAAATCTTGCTAGCGGTTTCTAGAATTTTTTAGCAATATATTTTATTTATATCGGTCATAATTTGATTTGTGAACCCATCGACCTTTTCATGTTTTACTAGTATTTTAGCCCGTGATAAGCACGGTCTTGTCTCAATTTATTTATATTTCATCACTTTTAATCTCCTCATCCGAATATAATATTTAATATCTAAGCACTTGCCCCTCAAACACGGAATCCCACTCTCATACCTCCCCTAAGGAGGTTAGATAACATATATTCGCTGGAAATAAAGATATTAAACAACTGATATAAAATATATAATTAAAATTAATATCATTTAAACTACATTTTCATAATAAACTAAGAAAATGCAGATAGTTAAATTTTCTTAAATGAAAGTTGAACGAAATTAAAACATAAAATAGTTTAATATTCAAAGACATTATTCACAAATGAAGCGTAATAAAAAGTTCTCAATCAATGAAATTGTCATAAGAATTAATAACCAAAATATAAAGAAGAGCTATAATAAGTCGAAATTATTTTTCTCCGTCTTCATCCTCTTCTTGAATGTTGAAAGTGCTGGTTCTTTGTCCATTTCTGCAAAATAAAAAGCATGTATATATAGTAAATTTAACAATTAAAAATTAAAAATTACATATTAAATTTAATTAATGTATAAATTAACCAACCTTATTGCATCCTTATTTTTCCACTGGTTGTAGGCGGTGTTTTGAATACAGAAGAGTCTAATGTAGCAATTGGCTAAACATCTAAAAAATTTTTACCTTTGCTATTAACGGTGGATATCGGTGTGGATAAGTCGAGTGAATTCAATGATTCATTATCAATGTTACCATCCTCATTCAATTCAATTAGCTTCTCATCCCGTAATAATAATACATTTTTCTTAGAACAACATGTTAATAATTTAATTTTTGATATGATGAAAGTAATAATATATTTAGCAAACACCTTCTACTTTGATTTTTATCAAAAATATTTCCGTGTGTCGATAGGTCTCATGATATTGAATTGATCGACTATCATCGATACCAACCGTGGTCATATCGAGTGAGTTATCATCCTTTAATAAAAAAAATTTAGTATTACAAAAAAATACACATTGCAAACTATTGATGAATATAATTTTATTAAAACAGTTATGAAAATTTTACCTTCCGTCGGTTAGTAGTAATGTTTCATTGAGTTTTCATCATCCACATCATCGTTAACGATTTTAATAACCGTGTAATCTTCAATGCATTTACTTGTGTTAAATTTTGTAACCTTCACATGAAAAGCATATGTCTACCTATTAATCTCTTAATTGCAAGCGGAAACTCCTTGTCGCTCAGATCCTCAGATAAGCGAAAATATATTAATTTTGGATTTCTTCTATTAAAATAAAAGTGTATTAAAATTATGATATAACTTCCATGTAAATTACCGGACCCAATGAAGATGCTAACTCAAGGACCAATTTTCATCAAACAAAACGCCATGATGGAAAAGTACGAAAGTAGTTATGCCAGTTCCATCCGGCACTTGTACGGTAAGTTTGTACCTAAAATTAAATACATATTTTCGTTATATATTAGTTATTCAATTTAATTTTAATAAACTATAAATAATAAATAATTTATATTTATAAAAGTTCTAATATCATTTTTTCCTTTCTTCTACATATTTGATTTCTTTCTTATGACGATTGCAATAAAGAACCCCATTAATCTCTTTCAACTTGTTATTGCAATCAAGATGAGAAGAATATCGCCAACCGGATAGCTCCTCAATTCCCATAATTTGAGCATTGCAAAAAAATATTTTTCCTGAAAGTAGTATAGATAAACAATATTTTCATCATCGGTTTAATATTTAAAACCAAGATATAATAAAACACATGCTAAATGGAAAAAATATTTATGATTCAAATATGTTGTGTAATAAAAGGATATTTTATCATTCCTTTTATGTTTCTTACATTGATATATTGTTAAAACTATTATTGAATATATATAAATTTTAAAAATAATTCAATACAAAAATAAAGTAAAATTCACTTACATCGCTTCATTCAATTCCTTTACTTCAAAAATATCATCAATTGTATCATCGTCGATTTCAATTTTGACTTGTGTGCTCACGATCGTGTTCCAGCCTCAATAATTTGGTCTTGGGTTGGCGTATCAATGTACCTGAGGAAAGAGGTTGTAAAATAATTACTTATAATTATTATAATTGGGAAAATAATTTATGAAAAGGTAATTATATTTTGTCACAAAAAGTTTCACAATACCCTTGTGTTTGAACAACATCCTTGTTATCACTCAAATTTATATAAAACTTTGTAGCATATGTGACTAAAGGCTTGTCACCTTCACAAATAAAAAAAGAAAATATGCGAAATATAATATAATGTTACTAATTTATTTAAAATCATGCTAATTTATAAGTAGTGTATACACACACACACACACACACACACACACACACACACAATTCATACCTTTAAATCTAGAGTACAATAAACCGGTCACAATAATAACCAATGAGCTTTGATTCTCCCTTTAAAATTTTCCTCCAGCACATGCTAAATCTTCCCACAAAGTGATAGCTATGGTATTGAACCTGATAAAATATAAAATATATTAATATTTTTCTTACAAAATATATTTATTTATAATTCATATAAACAATAATAAATTCATAACTTACTCATTATCATGCATTGTAAAGCTCCTAAAGAATTTTTTTTCATTTCTATCCATGCTATCAAGCGCATAAATTTCATCAACTATTCCAATCACATCTATATAAGAAAATAAATAAAATTTAATATAATTTGACATACATGAGAAATATTGAGGAACAAAACTTTAATACGTACCTATAAGAAATTCTTTTGAATCAATTCTTGATTCAATCTCTCCGTAAGGAAGAAATTCAAATTTTTGTTTTTCTATATCATCGTCATCCTCCTGCAGAACCTTGAGGTTTGTGCGATAACACAAATGAATAGATACTGGAGTGCTTACCAACCTGTACATCTTACTTGCAGGAACAATCTTTACGTTTGAGAAAATTTGAATTTTTCCTCTTGTATTAATTTTCTCAATTGTATTGCATCATTCTTACGGCAAAAATCATGTACATGAGTGTATTGTTTAGAATTGGATAGAACATGTTATAATTAAACTAAATTTTATTATTTAAAGTCACAAACAATAATTATATATAAAAATTTAAGTGAACCTCATTATTAAGGAGAATAAAATTAATTCGATGATATTCCAAGACTTATGCTTGTTCCTTCCCATAAGCGAGTTATTCTTCCTTTCAAGATGACATCGCTTTCAACCACCCTAATATCAATTAATGGCTTGTATGCTGGAATTTTATTATTTTGTCCAAACATCCTAATAAAATATGCACAAAATAATTAAATATGAATTCAATTATCAGTATATATTTAATTTGTAAAATTGGAAACTAATTTATTAAGGAAAACTTTTAATTGCCTAATTAATTTATAAGACTGAAACAAATTTTTAATTATATATATATATATATATATATATATATATATATATATATATATATATATATATATATATATATATATATATAATTCAATCCATTTACAAATGTGTATTAGTTGTTTATATATTTTGTGAAACCCAATTAAACTTCATGTAATAAAATTTTTTAATTGGTCTACTAATTTAAAATTTTTAATGTAATTTCTATAATAAATTGAATTACTATTTGCCATAATATTAATAGCCATAATATTTTAAAAATTGAATTACTATTTGTAAAAATTTAATTATTGTAATAATATAAAACCAAAAATAGAAGTTTAAAAATTTGCGTTGCTAAAATATTTCATATAAACCCTACAAAACTATTCAATTAAAAAATTTAGTAGCTATAATATTGTAAAAATCTAATTCTCACATATTAATTGCTATAATATTTTACAAAACCTGCAATTCAACAATTGATAAATGATAAATTATAATTGCTACTAAAGAACTTAGTAAATTATAACTAATATATTTAACTAATGTAATATTCTAAAATTGAATATTTACTTTAAATTAAACTTCATATAATTAAAAATTTTTAATTGCTCTACTGATTTAAAATTTTAACGTAATTGCTATAATAAATTGTAAAAATTTAAAATATATTTATTAAAATAATATTTATAGCCATAATATTTTAAAAATTGAATTACTATTTGTAAAAATTTAATTACCATAATAATATAAAAACTAAAAATAGAAGTTTAAAAGTTTGTTGCTAAAATATTTTATATAAACCCTACAAAACTATTCAATTAAAATAATTTAATAGCAATAATATTATAAAAATCTAATTTCTAACATATTAATTGCTATAATATTTTACAAAACTATAAAAATATATTTTAAAAATATTTAACCGATATAATATTCTAAAATTGAATATTTCATATTAAAAATATATATTAAATTTTTAATATTATAAATAACCTGCAATATATCAATAATTGATAAATGATAAATTATAATTGCTACTAAAGAACTTAGTAAATTATAAATAATATATTTAACTGATGTAATGTTCTAAAATTGAATATTTATTTTAAAATATATATATATTAAAATTTTTAATATTTTAAATAACCCACATTATATCAACAATTAAAAGATATTTTAATATAAATTGCTAATAAAGAACATAATAAATTATATATAATATATGATAATAAGCATTTTAATCCATAAAAATAACTAATTCTATAAACATTTCATATCAATAATTGATTTAACGTTTATTGTAGATTAGAATTTGATAAATGATGATAAAGAAATTTAAAAATTACTAATACCATATAAACTTGACTTAGATTTAACCTTTCACTATATACATAATATTACTGCATACCTACTAATCATATATATAAATTATACAAAAATATAAAAGTATTAACAAATTTTTTAAAAATCAATAAATAATTGATGATATAATTTTGGTTTCACAATTAAACATTAAATAAGTAAATAAATTAATAATCATATAAAAAATACTAAACATTTCTAAACTACACAAATTCTTGGTTATTTAATGATTTAAATAAAATTGAACATGAAATAATCAATTTATTAAATAATTAACTGAAAAATTATTTTGAATTTATTAAAATGCATATCCATTTTATTATGATCTAATTTAATGGTCTAACTATTTCTTTAACATTGCGTTCATTGGAAAACAATAATTTTGATACATAATATTTGGTTAAATAATAGAAAATTATAAACAAATTAAGTGATTTCATTAATTTTATTAACAATAATAAATATAATATAAATTAGGAACTAATTATATTCTACAACAATAAATAATTTTCATCATATAATAAGAAATTAAATATGTACCTTTGGCTCATTGTAGAAATCGAAAATAGGGATGCTCCGTTGTCTATCTCCTTGAATAATATTTAATGAAGAGAGTTGTATTGAAATACACACACACACACACACACACAGAGAGAGAGAGAGAGAGAGACACACACACACATATATAACGTGTATTTAATATTTTGAAAATTAAATTTCAGAATAAATTCTACAATATCTTTTGATTTAATATATAACAAATTAACATAATCTTAACTAATATTCTTCAGTTAAAATAAGATTTTATACCATATATAAAAACTAAAATATATCATGATCTTAATTGATATCTAAACTACCTTATCTATTAAATTTTAACTAATAAATAATGATAAAACCGGATTATTAAAGATTTTTTCAAAACTAATTCCTATAATAATTATATTCTCTGGTCAAAGTAAGATTTTATGCCATATATATATATATATATATATATATATATATATATATATATATATATATATATATATATATATATATATATATATATATATATATATATATATATATATATATATATATATATAAACTAAAATATATTATAATCTTAAATAATATCTAAATAATCTTAACTATCTTAACTAATAAATCTTAACTAATAAATGATGATAAAACCGAATTAATAAAGATTTTCTTCCGAAAATAATTAATATAAAACCGGATTGTTAAAGATTTTTGTGAAATTAATTCAAATAATAACTATTTTCTTTGGTCAAAAAAGATTTTATGCCATATATAAAAACTAAAATATATTATAATCTTAACTAATATCTAAACTATCTTAACTAATAAATGATGATAAAACCGAATTAATAAAGATTTTCTTCCGAAAATAATTAATGTAATAATTATATAATTATATAATTATATATATATATAAATTTAAAGTAAACATATAATCTTAAATATTATCTACACTATCTTTAGTTATAAATGAAAATAAAAAGGCAAATTATACCAAATGTAATATAAATTTATGAAATTAATTCATATATTTTTAAAAGTAATAATATAGTTAAAAGTAAATGTCATTTAAAGTTGATTCCATTTGTAAAACTTGAGAAAATTACACTTTGGTTCTCGTTACAAAGAAATTAAATAACTCTTCACAAACTCAACAAAAGACACTACAAGTGTAGATCTCTTGTTTGTTTTGGGACTTTCTTGCTTGGGACGCGAATCCGTGGACCACCGAAGGCCGATCGCCGAATCGGCGGGGTTTAGTTGATGCTTCAAAGGAAACAAGAACTTGAAATATCTTAGCAAGGTAAGATATCTACTCTTCTCAAGAATAAGTCAAAGCTTATTCGAGGAATCTCGTGGATAGTGTTCTTGAACTCAGGAAGTTTGGATCTCGATTGCCTTTCTATGGCGACCCATGGTGGATAGGAGGTATTTATAGTCCTTGGAAGCGTGCCCTCTTGAAATATAAGTGTCATAAGTGCAGAAATGCGGTTAGCGGCGCTTCGGTACCTACGCTTAAGCCACCTCGCGGCGAAGCGGTGTAGGCTTCCTCTCGCTAGCGGCGGCGGCTCTTTACCGGCCCGACTTGCGGAGGCGATTATCGTTCCTCCACCGGCGTAGCGGTTTTGGCTTTTAGGCATGATTAAATGCCTAAAATCACGCCTAGTGAAAGGCGTTTTTCAGCAACCGCCCATTAAAGTATTTGAGCGTCTCTGCTGCGATAAAGTCAAGTGGGCCCCACCGGCATTGATTTAGACCCTTCAAGAGCTCGTTTCAGTATTCGGGTGTCTTGTGTTTGGCGAGACACAAGTAAGTATTTCGCCTAGCGAGACACTTCAAGGTGTCTCGGCTGGTGAAGACACACAAGTCATAAGCTAACGGTGAGACACATCAAGGTGTCTGCGCTAGTGGCGAGGCACACCAGTGTCTGCTTTCGCGGCAGAGACATCAAGTGTCTCGCTAGTGGCGAGGCACACATAATGTCATAGCTAGGCGAGACACAATCTTCCTAACGTTGGGCTTCTCGAGATTTCGACGGCGTTGTCCTTGATCTTCTCATGATTTAGTCATATTTGAGGTTAAATCGACAATTTTTGATGCACGATGGGTTGATTAACATCCAAATTAATCGGCATGCGGCCTATGAAATCGAGATATAATATTTTTGGTCAAAAAATTTATTCCAAATATAAAACTAACACCTATTATTATCTAAATTAATACATTCAAAATTTTTAATCTGAATTTCATAGTGTAATTAATTAACTTTTTATTAACCGAATTTATTAACAGAGGTAATTAATTAACTTTTTATTAACCAAATTTATATGCTAATTATACATTCAAAATTTTTATTATACGAATTTAAATACTAATTATACATTCAAAATTTTTATTAACCGAATTATTATTAACTGAAATTATACTGTGATTATTTTATTTTTTGAAATCGTATATTACAATATTTTTATTTTTGAATTATTAAATCTAAGATATGTAATAACTGTATATACTCACAATTTTTATCATCTATTATTGTAAATATTAATAAATACAACATCAATTAATACACTAAATTATGTAAATATTTATAAATCCAAAAGTATAATAATTTAAACTAAATATTAATAAATCATAAAATATAACATCATTTAATACACTAAATTGTTAATATTATTAAATATAACAATAAATAATCTGAAAATCTTTACAAATAAAAACTATGACAACCATTTACTGTAAAAAATGCAACAATAATTAAGAATTGTCTGCTATATAAAAACTTTGAAATGTTACATTAATTGGAATTTTTTCAATTCAAATGAAATATATTACTTTCATTAAATTTCTTACTTTTTCTGAAAATCCAATTATACAAGAAATAATCTGAAAATCTGAAAATAATCTGAAAATATTTACAAATTAAAAATTATGGCAACCATTTAGAGCAAAAATCCAACAACAATTAAGAATTGTCTGCTATATAAAAACTTTGAAATGTTACATTAATTGGAATTTTTTCAATTCAAATGAAATATATTACTTTCATTAAATTTCTTACTTTTTCTGAAAATCCAATTATACAGTAAATAATCTGAAAATCTGAAAATAATCTGAAAATCTTTACAAATAAAAACTATGACAACCATTTACAGCAAAAAAATGTAACAACAATTAAGAATTGTCTGCAATATAAAAACTTTGTAAATATTACATTAATTGGAATATATTTCAATTCAAACGAAATATATCACTTTCATTAAATTTCTTACTTTTCTGTAATAAATTTGATAACAATTATAGAGTTAAAATATATAAATATTCAAAAATAATACCATTGAACTATTAATATATTAATATAAATTTTATAAAAGTATATATCGATTATATAGTATATTTATTTTAATAATATACTATAATTGCAAATATTAAAGATATAACAATAATTAATATAAAACAACAATTAAACTAACAACAATTAATTTAAAAGAATATTTAAAAATATTAATCTGAAAATATTAACAAATTATAACAACGAAATTGCTTAACGATAATTAATAATATAATCTTAATATTTAAATATTAAGAAATATAACAACAATTTATTTATTTAATATTTAAAAAGTTAAATTAAATTATTAATGTAAAAATATAACAACAATTAATTTAAAAATAATAAGAAATATTGAAAAATTATAAACCAAAAATATCTTCAAATTATATCAAGAATTAATAATATTAATATTAAAATATTTACAAATTATAAACAATTAATTGTAAATAATTGTAAATATTAAGAAATATATCAACAATTTATTTATTTAACATTAAAAAGAATTAAAAAATTAATAGAAATTATTAGAAAGGATAACAACAAATATCAAAAAATGTTAATTCGAAAATATTTATAAATTTTTAAATTAAGTGAAAAAATATTCAAATGAAAATATTTAATAATTATAAAATATTTAAACCTTAATATATTAGAAAATATAACAACAATTAATACAAAAAAGTATACATCAACAATTACTAATTTTCTTAATTTAAATTGAAACAATGTGCTAACAATTAACAATTCATAACAAAATTAACAAAATGTACTTTAAATAAATATAACAATTTTAAATAAATATTTACTTAATTACAAAAATATATGTTTACAAAAATAGTTTAAAAATATTTAAACAATTAACAACAGTTAACAAAAATGATTAGAAAATATAACAACAAATATTTAAAAATATTAATCTGAATAATATTAACAAATTATAACAATTAATTATAAATATTAAAAATATAATAATATAAATTAATTAAAAACTGAATAATATTTACACAATTAATTTTTAAAAATTAAACTAAAATAGAAATATTTAAAAATATTAATCTGAATAATATTAACAAATTATAACAATTAATTATAAATATTAAAAATATAACAATAATTAATAATTTTTCTTAAAATATATGCCAAAAATGTGATAACAATTAACAACAATTTATAAAAGTACCATAACAATTAACAACAATTTATTTAAAATGTGATAACAAATTATAAAAATTAATTCTAAATATTAGGAAATATAGTCACAATTTATTTATTTAATATTTAATTAATTAACTGAAATTATTAATATAAAAATATAACAATAATTAATAATTTTTCTTAAAATATATGCCAAAAATGTGATAACAATTAACAATTCATAACAAAATTAACAAAATGTACTTTAAATAAATATAAAAATTTTAAATAGACATTTGGCTCTTTACAAAAATTTTATTTACCAATAATAAAAATATATAAATGCCCCAAAAATATAAAATCTTAATAATATAAATTATTTAAAAATAAATAACAATTATTTGGTACAATCCAAATTTAAGAAAATTAATAGAAATTATAAAATATTTAAACCTTAATATATTAGAAAATATAACGACAATTAAAACACTTAATTATAAATATTAAAAGAATAACAATATTAAATTTAAAAATTATCAATCTGAAAAATATTTACAAATCAGAAAATATAACAACAATTAACCAAAAAATATATTACAAAAATCAACTATTTTCTTAATTTTTATTGCTAAAATATGTCATAACAATTAACAATTCATTTTGAAAATAACAAAAGTTACTTTATATAAATATAACAATTTTAAATATATTTTCGGTTAATTAGAAAATTCATTTTGTCATAACTAAATTTAAATACATAAATATATAAATATTTAAAAAATATAATATTATAAATTAATTAAAAACTGAATAATATTTACACAATTAATTTTCTAAAAATTAAAATAAAATAAAAATATTTAAAAATTTGCAGCAATACTTTTTATTTATATAGATCGAAATCATCATAATTGAATTGTTGTAAACATATTTTTCAAAACCATTAAAAACCGAAAATTATTATTTAAAGTTAATATTTAAATATCAAAATTACATATGACAAACCAA
The DNA here is from genome assembly GCA_012295165.1 of Asparagus setaceus. Lineage (NCBI taxonomy): Eukaryota > Viridiplantae > Streptophyta > Magnoliopsida > Asparagales > Asparagaceae > Asparagus > Asparagus setaceus. The sequence continues at coordinate 80,795 of WHSE01000014.1, read as the reverse complement.
ATGTTTATTCATTTTGTCATAATTAAATTTAAATACATAAATTTATAAATATTTAAAAAATATAAAACATAATATAAATAATTAAAAACTAAATAATATTTACACAATTAAATTTAAAAATTAAACTAAAATAGAAATATTTAAAATTTTTGCAATAATATTTTTATTTAAATAGATCGAAATCATCATAATTGAATTGTTGTCAACATATTTTTGAAAACCATTAAAAAACAAAATCATTATTTAAAGTTAATATTTAAATATCCAAAATTACAAATGAAAAATCGAATGTTTTGAACAAAACCAATTTTTTAAAAATTAAATATAAAAAGAATGAATTGGTAGGAATTGAGCATTGCATTTTGCACTAAACGAAAAATAAATAAAATATCTGGAATAATTTCGAAAGTATAAAAACAATTATTCTAAAAAATTATAAATAGCTAAAAATTAAAATAAAAAGTAATTACCTCATTTGTTCTATCTCATTTGCGAGTTCCTCTTGGCGTGGATCGCATACCTATAACATCAAAACATTAATCAAAATCCGTAAATATAACAACAAATAATATAAAAACTTTTCAAATGCATAAAATATTACAAATGAAAATTAGCATTATGTAATTCTAAATACATATAATTTCGTTTTTCTATCTCAAAAATAGAAAATGGACCTAATTTTGAAAAATCGGCTATTGTATGTACAAACTATATTTGGTAGTAATAAATTGAAATAATTACATAGATTTCGTAATCAAATTCATTTTTTTCTATTTAGTAACTTAAGATTTGGTTCAGATATGATTTATCCAAGATTTGGTATAAAATTAATTAGAGATTTCTAAAACATAATTCTATTTTTTTATTTAGTATGTAAATAATTCGGTTTTATTTAGTATGTAAATATTTGAAATAGATTTTTATCCAGAGATTTACACATTTTTGGTTTTGGTTATGATATAAATATTTGGTTTAGATTTGTTTTGATTTTTTTGAAAATTTGAATGGTTAAAGATAAATTTCGGTTTCAAATTTAATTTAAAATTATCGGTTTAGTATGTAAATATTTGATTGAGATGATAATCCAAGATATCTTACGTTATTCCATTTTGTTTATGATGTAAATATTTGGTTTAGATTTGTTTAGATTTTTTCAAATTTTGAGCGGCTAAAAATAATTTTCAGAATTTTAGAAGATTATTTAGGTTTATTTGGATATTTATCCAAAATTTTAGAAGATCATCGAGAGATTTTAGAAGATCATTTCGGTTTTAATTGTTATGTAAATATATGGTTTAGATTTCTTTTGACTTTTTAAATTTTGGATGGTTAAAAAGATTTTGAAATTAAATTTCAAATTGGATGACTAAGATTAACGTCCACGTGTCAAAAATTATGTGAAGTAAGAATCTTATATGGCAAGCTCACGGTAAAAGATTGAGTCATTTGGTTTTGCTTTAGTGTATACCCTAGTAAAAGATTGATTCTCATATATGCTTGTTGATTGATTTTACGGTTTTCAACAAAAATGTGAATCACACTTGGTATCTGTTCTAGAAATGCAAGTTGTGCTAGTACTAAATAGAAATTCAGCACAATCTTTAACTCTAAAAAATTTTTCCTTTGGATGCAAACGCTGCAAATCATTAACTTAAAGTGGTATTATCAAAGATTCCTATGTTTTCCTCTGTCTGCAGGCTAATATCACTTAAGAAAAGTTTCTCCTTCGAAATCGCAGACAACAATGAGTATTACAAAATCAATATTCAAACAAAGATATAGATCAAGTGAACTTGCAATACTTGAATTACTTAATAAAATACTGAGGGTCACTTTCAGTTGCCTTACTTAATTTGCTATCAATAATACACTAGTATTTTAGCCCGTGCTAAGCACGGTCTTACGAAATTTATCTATATTTAGATTGACATCAATCGCTCTCATTCGAATATAAATTTTAATATCTAACGACTCACCTCTCGAAACACGTAAATCCCACTCTCACACACAATGAGGTTAGATAACATGTATCCACCTGTAAATAACAATATTAAATAATTTATATAAAAGCTACAATTAAAATTATTATCATTCAAGCTAAATTATCATAATAAATGAATAAAATGTAGATAATCAAAATATCCAAAATAAAACATGAATGATATTAAAATATAAGATAGTTTAATATTCCAAAACATTATTAGCAAAATGATGCGTCTACAAAAGTTCTCAAGCAATGAAATAGATGGTTACGTAAAGTCTATCGAAACCAATAAAATGCGATTAAGGTGTAGCTTCAGTCGTCTTTTCCCATGATTTACAAAGGGTAGCCATTAAGTCTATCGAAACCAATAAAATGCAAATAGATTTACAAAACTATAAGATAATATTATGAAGGGTAGCTTGAGTAAAGTCTTTTCCCATGATTTACTGGTGGATACATGTTATCAAAGCGTGGTAATAGGCTACTTATATTATATCGATTCAGTTATGTAATCTTAAATAATATCTAAATAATCTTAACTATCTTAACTAATAAATCTTAACTAATAAATGGCGATAAATCTGAAGTCATAAAGATTTTATCAAAATAATTAATATAAAATCCGGTTAGTTAAAGATTTTTGCGAAATTAATTCAAATAATTACGTCAAAAAAGATTTTATACCATATATAAAAACTAAAATATATTATAACCTTAACTAATATCTAAACTATCTTAACTAATAAATTATGATAATACCGAATTAAGAAAGATTTTTTTTCGAAAATAATGTGTAATAATTATATATATATATATATATATATATATATATATATATATATATATATATATATATATATATATATATTTATATATGTATATATATGTAATATATATATGTATATGTATGTATGTGTGTGTGTATGTGTGTAATAATGTGTGTGTGTATGTGTGTGTGTGTTGTGTGTTTGTCAATATGTGTGTGTGTATTGTGTGTGTGTATGTGCATGCATAATAATAATATGTATGTGTGTGTGTATAATGTGTGTGTGTGTATATGTGTGTATGTGTAATGTGTGTGTATGTGTGTGTAATATGTATGTGTACATATGTATGATGTCTGTATGCATGTAATATGCATATATGTTAGTAATAATAATAATGCAATGATGTATGTAATAATGCATGCATATGTAATAATATGTAATCATGTATGTGTAATATATGTGTATGTATGTCATATGTGTATGTTAATGCATGTAATAATGCATTGTGTGTGTTAAATGCATAATGCATGTGTGTGTATGTGTGTAATGTGTGTAATGTGTGTGTTGTAATGTGTATGTGTATATATATATATATATATATATATATATATATATATATATATATATATATATATATATATATATATTTATATATGTATATATATGTAATATATATATGTATATGTATGTATGTGTGTGTGTATGTGTGTAATAATGTGTGTGTGTATGTGTGTGTGTGTTGTGTGTTTGTCAATATGTGTGTGTGTATTGTGTGTGTGTATGTGCATGCATAATAATAATATGTATGTGTGTGTGTATAATGTGTGTGTGTGTATATGTGTGTATGTGTAATGTGTGTGTATGTGTGTGTAATATGTATGTGTACATATGTATGATGTCTGTATGCATGTAATATGCATATATGTTAGTAATAATAATAATGCAATGATGTATGTAATAATGCATGCATATGTAATAATATGTAATCATGTATGTGTAATATATGTGTATGTATGTCATATGTGTATGTTAATGCATGTAATAATGCATTGTGTGTGTTAAATGCATAATGCATGTGTGTGTATGTGTGTAATGTGTGTAATGTGTGTGTTGTAATGTGTATGTGTGTATATATATATATATATATATATGAATATATATATATATGTGTATGCATATATATATGTATATGTATGTATGCTATGTATATGTATGTAATAATATGTAATGTAATATAATAATGTATTTTTTTATGTAATGCATGTGTAATAATAATATGTGTATGTATGTGTAATAATAATATGTATGTATATGTAATAATATGTGTATGTGTATGTATGTATAATATTAATATGTGTGTGTCACAATAATGTGTAATATCTCTTCTCTCTCTCTCTGTGTGTCATATATTGTATCTTTCTTTATATATATATATATATATATATATATATATATATATATATATATATATGTATATATATATATATATATATATATATATATATATATATATATATATATCTCTTCATAATTAAAAAGTAAACATATAATCTTAAAATTATCATTATCATTTGTTTGAATTCAGAAAGTTGTTTCCATTTGTAAAACTTGAGAAAATTACTTACAGTTCTCGGTTCCAAAGAATTTAATAACTCTCTCACAAACTCGAGACAAAAGAGCGCTACAAGTGTAGATCTCACGTTTTAAGTGGGACTTTGCAATGTGGGGCCAGTAATCCGTGGACCACCGGCGCGATCGTCGAATCGGCGGGTTTTAGTTGATGATTACGCAAAGAAACAAGAACTGCAAATATCTTAGCAGTAAGATATCTACTCTTCTCAAGAATAAGTCAAAGCAAGCTCGAGGAATCTCCAGGTGTAGATGCGTGTTCTTGAACTTCGGGAAGCTTGGATCTCGATTGCCCCGCTACGATAGGACCCCTGTCCAAGTGGGCGTAGGAGGTATTTATAACCTTTGGGAAGCGTGCCCTGGAAAACTTACGATGTCGTAATTCCACATTTGCGTTAAGCGGCTTCGGTACGCGCTGGCTAAGCTGCCTAAAGCTCGCTGGCGAGATTAATGAACAAAGCGGCGAAGGTTTAATTTTACTCGGTGGCGGCGTGTCGTCCCTCCGGTATTTGTAGCGGTTTGGCTGCTTTTTAGGCGCGATTAAATGCCTAAAATCACGCCTGGTGGATATTTTTAGCGTGTAACCGCCCATTAAAGTATCACGAGCGTCTCTGCGTTGATAAAGTCAAGTGGGCCCCATCGGCATCTTCAAGAGCTCATTTCCAATATTACGGGTGTCGGCGTTTGGCGAGACACACATGTAAAATGTCTGCTTCTGGCGAGACATCAAATGTCTCGCTCATGGCGAGGCACAAACAAAATGTCTGCGCTTCGTGGCGAGGCACAACAATGTCTAAACTTGGCGAGGCGCAGAAACAATGTCTCGCTTCGTGGCGAGCACAAACAAGGTAATCTGCCTAGCGTAGCGAACACAATCTTCCATATGTTGACTTTTTGAGACTTCAGCGGCGTTGTTCCGATCTTCTCATAATTTAGTCATATTTAAGGTTCTTGACAATTTTGATGCCTCTGGATACCCCTCCAAAGTTTTGAGACTCCTGTATTTTGTGAAGTGCGGAATACTGGATAAGATGCTGCTTATACGTTCAGCGTTGAACTTTGTAGAAGAGGCGCGTGTTTTGCCGGTTTCTTAAACCACGGAGTGCAGCGATGTAAGCTATCCATATCGAGTTCAATAGCTGTTGCATTTGTATTTGAATGGATTGAAATGTCGAAGTCGATTTTGGACTAATCATCTTCATCTTGAAGGTCACCACTTGAGTTTGCGTCGGATTTCGGGGAAACTTCTATATGGAATATGGAACCGATTTGTTTTGAATATCGCCTTGAGCCTCGAGTTCGAGACGGTTTGGAATGTGTGTCTTCTCTTGGGGCAGTTGTGTTTTCTCTTGGAAAACAACCGTTGTGTTTTCTCTTGGGCAGCGAACCACGTTATTGGAGTAGACCTCTCATTCATAAAAGGAATCAAGGGGATTTTGATTATGGTCCTAGCGTAGGAAAGTTTAACAGGATAGGAATTTTGAGACAATCCTAAGCGTGGGAAGGTTTGATCGCTCAATTTGGAAGTGGACCTCTGTTCATGGAAGGAATGTGAGGGGATTTTGGCCGTGGTCCTAAGCGTAGGAAGGTTTGACGGGATAGGAATTTTGAGACAATCCTAAGCTGTCGGAAGGTTTGATCACTCAATTTGGAAGTGGACCTCTCGTTCATGGAAGGAATCGAGAGGGGATTTTGGTCGTGGTCCTAACTGTAGGAAGGTTTGACCAGGATAGGAATTTTTTGAGACAATCCTAACTGTAGGAAGGTTTGATCGCTCAACCTGAAAGTGGACCTCTCGTTCATGGAAGGAATCGAGAGGGGATTTTGACCGTGGTCCTAACTGTAGGAAGGTTTGACCAGGATAGGAATTTTGAGACAATCCTAACTGTAGGAAGGTTTGATCGCTCAACCTGAAAGTGGACCTCTCGTTCATGGATTATCCACCCCGACTTTCTTTGCAAAGCTGGGCTGCATTCATTAGAATAGTTTATACTCATATTCCTATTGGAGTAGGAAGGAGGGCGATTTAACCTCTTGTACTCATCGGAGAAGGGGCAGTTTATACTCATATACACGTGATCTGAGAGGAGAAGCGGTTTAACCTCTTATCATTAGGCTTATTTCGTTAAGGCGGCCGACCGACTCAGCTTGGATGATGGCCTTGAGGTAAGCAATCCTTAGTAGGATGGAGGATCCTCACGTAGTACGCCACGGTATTTAGGTCACGAAGTCTTGTCGACCTCCTCGATTTGTAATAGGTGGCAACTTGATTTTGTTGTTATCAAGGAGGTGTTAAAAGATGATCGGAACTTCTTCGTCTGCGAAAGAGTATGTCACGTGGAATTCGATTTAGAAGCTTTTGGGCGGATCGTTGTTGCGGCGTTTGACTAACGGCGATCCACAGATGCCTTTCCTCTATTACGAGAGGAAAAATTTATAGAGTCGACCACATTTTAGCCTCTTCGGCTTTCTTCCTTTTGAGAAGCGTTGACTTGTTCTCCTCGTATTTTGAGATCTTTCCATGTAGTTGGTGGGGCGACCCCATAACTTCCAACAATTCTATAGAAGATTGTTGTGGCAGTCTTCAATATGAACTCTTGATGGTGGGTCTCTGCAATTCCACTTTATTGCGGAGCGCTTAGAAAGCGTCAATGCGTCTCACTCTTACGCTTTTCATCCAGAGGGTTCCAATCGAGACCGGTGTCGTCATCGAAAAAGTTGTTGAGGAACAAGCTTTCTATATCATTCCAGCAGTTGATGCTACCGGCGGAGTCTTGATACCAATGAAGGCGGCCATGAAAAATTACCCGGCGAATGGCCAGAATCATCAAAGGCTCATTTCGAAATCACCCCAAATGTGATTTGAAATAAATCGGGTGTTGTGTAGGTGAACCTCTCGATCAAATGGCGTGAAGTTGATCAAATTGAATTTGGTGGGGTAATTGAATCCCACTCTCTAGGATCGTTAGGGATACAGTCCTTTTGACTTCTTGTGTGGACATCAAAGCATTGATTTTATCTTCAAGCTCTTTCATCTTTTCTCTATCATCCTCCCCTGTTTTGGATTACTTCCATAGGAAGAATTGGACCATTTCCACCTTGAGCACGGATCACGACTTTCTTTGGAGGTTGATCGGTAAATGTGTTCATCAATCTCAGAATCATTGTCTTCAACATTATGGGCATTATGGTGGGTAACTCCACCTTGTTGGATTAGGTGTTGGTTTGGACGAGTTGTTGTGCTTGGTATGGGTTTACAACTCCCTCATGTTGCATGGCTAGCTCCATCTCTGTTCTCATTTAGGCCTTAAGCTCTTCTCTTTGCTTGGCTAAGGCTTCTTGTAACATTTGAGCGGGACATCGGGGTAATTGCAAAAGCTTCTGGGATGGCGACCACACTTGACATTGTGTCGCCGGAAGCTATCGCCCGAATTGATGTCGAGCTTAGTCATCGGATGACTCTCCCTCATGCATCCTTCTATAGTCGATCGTTGGGTAGCTTCGCAATTATGCAAGACATTCTCGAGAGACCAACCTTTCCTCGGGAATGAAGTCGGGATGCATCCGTCGCGGTCCTTTCCTTTGTTCACCATGTTGATAGTCACTTGGAAACTCATCAAATTGGATGGATGATCTCTTTCTTCTTCGATGTCGTCTTGGCGTGGCTTGGATCTTAGTTCGGCGAAGCCGTTCGATCTTGAAGCTCTTTGTGGGTGGCGTTGACTTCGAACATGCACATCGATAAGGCGTCTTAATCAATTTTGCAAATGAGCAAGAACAATCTATTTAGTCGATCGTCCTCTTTGTGTGTTGCCACCCGGCTGATGATGGTTTGGTGTGGTTATGCAAATAACATTTCCACCCCATATAACTTGGTTCTTATTGGAGGACAAGTCTTCTTTTGGGGGCATCGACTATTGGAAGTAATACATGAATAATAAGCATTTGATGGCCTTTAATGACTTTGCGAATCCTGCAGCCGTTTTGTCTTTATCGGCGAGACTCACGGACCCCTTAGGGATACTCAAGCGAGGCATAGCGGAACTCTTTTAGTTTGGTATCGTCGTAGGCATAAAATTGCTTATCGATGCGAACAAGACTTCGTAAGCGGTGGGTTGACAACGACGATCCATCCGACGGCTGACCGAAACGCGTCGGCGTGGTCTGTATAAAGCATAAAAGCGAGTCGGCGAACCCATAAGTGAGTCGGCGAGCGTCTGGCCAATGAAAGCGGCGGCGTCGTGGAAAACCCGACGGCGAAAGCTCAGCGGCGAGTTGGCTAAACTCAAGCGTTGTGAGGCGGAATCAAGGTGCTGAGTCCGTCGATGCAAGCGAACCGTTTGAGCTCACGGATTGATCGGACGGACTCGAACCTGCGGCGACATCAGAACGCAAAACTAAGCCGGGAAGATCGTGAAGAATCGGCGAGACGGCCTTAAAGCGGCGCAGCGAGACGGCGAACGCCCAGCGGCGACACCTCAGCAAGTGGCCAGGGTGGCTCGGCCACTGGCGAGCCACCTCGGCCAACTTGGCGAGGTGCCGACACTCCCGGCAGTGCCCGAGGCTCGGCTGCTGGTAGAGCGCCTCGGCAGTGGTAGGTGGCTCGGCCACCATGGCCAGAACCACCTCGGCTGGCTGGCAGTCTTCCAGGTAAATGGAAACCCTTGGCCCATGTGCTTTTTGTATAAATAGGGGGTCTTGCTCATTGGAGTCGGATTTTTGGGGATCGGGGATTTGGCTTTGGCTTTGGCGGGACTTTGATCGGATTTTGGATATTCTCAAAGAGCTCTTGCGAGATCTACAAGCCGTCGGCCTTAGTTAGAGCCGTGACATAAACGATTGACGTCGGATCTGGCCGAAGCGGGAATTGGTCGAACTTCTGATACCCTCTAGATTAAGCCGTCTTAATCTCGGGGATATATTGTGATTTCTCCTAGTAGATCTCACCGGCTCGAGGCGATCCTCTCCTTAGTGAGTGTGATCCTCGGTAACCGTTTCCTTGTGAAGCGAGGCCTTCATCTATAGTTCGGGACGGTCTCCACGGATTGGTGCTTGGTGGTCCACGGACACAATAAGTCCGACACGGGCAAAAGAACCCATGGCGAGGATCCGATATAAGAGATCCTGCGTGTTTGTTCACTAAGGATAAAAGTTGTAATTTTTTTGATTTTCATTTATGCGCCTTAAAATAAAGGCATTTCTTTTTGAATTTCGTTGTAGGCCAAAGAAGGCGTAAGCAAATTCAAATCAATGACAATCATCAGGCTTTACTGCGAACAAGGCTGGCGACCGTGGGACCCAGGCCTCAGTCGGAGGTCGTGGATGCATAACCAGCGGATCCTATCCGGTGGAAGAAGAGTCGAGTTCGAGTTCGACCAGGAGAAGTTTGAAGAGTACTATCCTCACCCTCCTCGATCCAGTTCCCCGCGCTCCAAGAAGGTCTCGTTGCAAGGAGAACCGATGGGCCTCGATGTAGAGCCCGGGCAGCCAGTCCAACCCGTACGCTGGTGGCGAAATTCCGGGCAAGTCCGGATGGTGCCGAGATGAGCAGCGACGATGGCGGCTCTCGAGCGAGCTTCGCCAAAGGCGGCGACAAAGCATGGCGCAAAGCTTGCCAAGCCATGCAATCCATGGATGGGGTCCTTCTGAAGCGGATCTAAGATCAAACTCGCGAAGCTTGACCTCAAGTGATCAGCCGGTTATCAAGCCGTCAGCCAAGCCAGTGGGTGTCAGCGGAACGCTCCACTCCCGAGGCGCATCCGGAGGCGCCGCGCCTCCTTGCGCAAGCCGCGAGCTTTGGTGCACCGGAGCTCGTGAGTTAAAGAAAGTGGCAAAGAAGCCGAAAGTCGCCGGGTTTGGAGGCCAAAGTCTAATGGTGCCCCAACCTGGTTGCCCACCTCTGTCGGCACCTAAGCAGAAGGATCTGGCGTTGCGAGATCAAGATTGTGACACCTCAAAGTCAAAGCGTCGCATGCGGAGATCGGTGGTGAAGCCAACTCCGTCACCACCACCAAACCGACTATCAAGGATGCGTCTGGGTCCTCGAGAATCCGCGGGTCACTCCTCATGCGGAGAGTCGCGCGTTCAACAGGACAAGAAGATTCCTGCGGCCTCTCCTATCGGTTGAAAATCGAAGTCAGAAATCTGCGAGACTTCAGCGCCCACATCGGCGAAGTCTAGGCGAGTCACTTCGAGAAGTTTCGATGGATTGACCCGTCCTCGGAAGGAGGCGTTTTCATCGGCGATGAGGGCGTTATACCGATAGATCCGCCAATCTGGCAGGTTGCTCGGTACACACCGCGATGAGGTACTACCGTGCAAGAGTGCGAAAAATCTCGAAGGGATTCCCCAAATTAGCGAGTCATGCTTGTGCTCAAGCTCATTAAGGCGATGCTCTCAGTGCAATTGCCATCAAGCTCGAAAGGGTGTGGTCTTCCGAGACTCACCGCGGAGATCGAGACCTAGGTCAAGGCGATTCATAAAGGATGATCTCGAGAGGGTGAGTTGCGAGAGGTCACTAATAATATGACCCGGCAAAGAATCATCGTCACGGGCTATTCGGCGCGCCATAGCGGCTGCTTCGTTTGCGGTCGGGACTATCCGGCGGTCGAATCGATAAGCGAAGGATACGCCGGAGGATGATCGCGTCGGATATTGGCTCATGTCGCATCGATCATCTTGTATCTAGCGAAGGAGCCCCGAAACACTTATGATCGTCTGAGATCAAGTGGCCAAAATGCTAGGCGAGCGTTGAATAAACAGCGGGAAAACTTCAAGTTAGAAATGGAGTTGGCCATCACGAGGCGATGAGAGAAATGCGACGACAGCAGATCAAGCCGACAAAACATCAAGGTGAATCAGTCAGTAGCGTCAGCGTCGATGAAGATGATAGCGATTCGGATCGGAGGAAGCACCGAAGATGATAACCCCACGAACCCGCAGCGGCTGGCTGCTTTGCTCATGAGGCGAGAAGATCAAAGACTTGGAGAGCAAAATCAATTCATTGATTTCGCTCAAGAAATAAAAACGCAGTATTCCTTGCCCATACAGGGAATGGGAATCAATCATTACCCGTCGAAGTTTAACTTAATAAACTTCACACCATTTGGCGGGAAGGGTTCCCCGGCGACACTTGATTTATTTCAAGTCACACCTCGAGTTATTTACGGCGAACCCACGATGGTTCGGTCATTAGTTAGCACCCTTCGTTGGAACGCCGAATAGTACCACTCAAGCGGGGCATTCAATTTGGGGCGACATGGAGTCTAACTTCCTTACCAATTTCTTTGATGGCGATACGAGGTATCGTCGGGACATAACTTTCGGCGAAGCGAAAAAGCGGAGAAAGCCGTGGATATCTTTGTCAAGCGATTCGGAACAAGGCAATGAGCTGGGGATCAATAGCGGAGGAGTTCATCCTCAAACGCTGCAACAACTTATCGATAGATGTGCTTGAAGCAATGGGTACGGCCCATCGATAGCGATGGAAGGACACGAAGGTTCGTGGAAACAAGCCAGAAGGTTCCTCAAAAGGAAAAAGCGAGAGAGGTCGGTAGACAGCGGAAGCTCGAAGCGTAACTGTGTAGCGGCAAAGGAAAGAACAAGCAAAGGCGGTTCGCGAACAAAGCGTTCAACTCCAGCGGCAACCAACGGCCCGGCAGCGGTATAGCGAGGCACAATCAGCGTGGCAACTGGGCCACAAAGCGAAGGCCTTAAATGCGAGATTCGAAGTCCTATTCCTTTAGGGACGGCGAGATTCGGTCTCTTCAAATATCTTGTGGAAAATAACAAGATCAAAGCTCCCTCGATTCGAATCAAAGAGGCGATGAAAACGAATGACCCGAATCTTGTCGCGTACCATAGAGGCGGTTCATCACCCACTAAATCTGTTTGACCTTAAGGACAAAATCCGGGCTTTAATTGATGTAGGGGTCATTACTATGAAGCGTCAAAGAAAAGAAGGTCGGGCGAATCACGGTATCCATAAGTTTGGTCGGTGCGTTGACATGGTTTGAACTGAACCGGTGGTCAAAGTTGCGATGAAGGCGGTAAATGGCGACCCACACAAACAGCGCCGAAAAGGACTTGTATCATTATCTGACCGAGATAAGCGAAGTCTTGTCAGGTCCACCGAACTCTTGGAAGATGAGCAATGGGTAGCCTCTTCTTGAAGAATAAGCCGAGCGAAGGAAAGGCATGCCATGCTACTTCCGCAATGCGGAGAAAGCGATGAGCAGTGGTAACATTCAATTTGTCAGAAGAGAACGAAGCCGCCACAGGAGTGGACCGCAGTACAAATACAAGTACCGAAGTCCCGACCCTAATGCCAGCGGCTCTGGTAGGGGGTACCAACAAATCCCTCACTCGCCTGAGGCGCCAGCGACAAGTGGGCGCGAAAGAAGCTTCTGACAAAGCGGTAGCGAAGTTCAACTCGGCGGTCGATTCGATCGCTGGGTGGAAGAGATAAGCGGGAACCGAACTCTCCATACAGCCCGGCGTCATGGCCCAATTAGCCAATATCCCGCAAGGATCACTCTCTATGAGTTCTTTGCGCTTATCAAAAGGCGAGAAGCTCTTCAAAGCCCTCGCCCGATTGAAGTCTTCCTCACAGTTAGGCCGAGTCGAGGAAAATTGGCCCGGCAATCAACCTGCGACTAAACACTTCCCTTGCATCACTTTTACAAAGGAGGATATCGGGCGAGGAATTCCAAACACGATAGGCGCTATACTTAGGGTATATTGGCTCTAGTGAAGTTAGGGATCCAATTCGATCCGGGTTCATTATGAGCATCATGCCCTGCGCCTCATGTATCATCTTGGAATTCTGCCCGATGGCTGGCGTCGGCGAACACAATGATTTATGGATTTAACACCGGTAGTCTCGGCGCTTGGTAAGATCAGGATAAAGTGCCAAATGGGGGACTTAAAGTCGAAGTCTGCTATGTGATTGGAGACACTTCCTATAACTTATTGTTGGAGTGGAGGGATCCACAATAGCGTTATAGTCCCGTCTACTCTTCATCGATGTCTCAAATATGTAGACACGAATAATGAGTCAAGGCGGTGGTCGGACAAACAACGTTTAAGGGGATGGAGAATTATTTCCTTGATTCTCTCCTCTCACGGTAATGAGTCGGCGAATCATCGGAATGCGGACGGCGGTGAAGAAGGCGTCACAGAAGCGGGGCTTGGTTATAGTGGAGGTTTTGTTTTAAATGACATTGTACCCCTTGTAATCAATCTTGGCGATGAAGAATCGTCGGATGAACATGTAATTGGCAAATTGCCGATGAATCAATAAATGGCGATTTAGAGTACCCTTTATCTTTGAATGATGTGATAGCGAGGTTTATACAATGATCGAGTTGCACCTGAGCTTCGATCATCTTGCTTTACACAAAGCGGTTCAGAGACTCCTTTGGGGCGGCCTTTCGTCATCCGAAGATCAAGTAGTGAAAAAGACTTGGTTTCTGGAAAAGGAGATCACGGTTCAGCAGCGAATCATTTCTTTGAAGAAGATGAAGATGACAATGGGCCTATCCTCCACATTCGGATATAGTCGAAACAGGGTATCATGAAGAGATGGGGTATGACTTGACGAGGGAAGGTCTATGTTTTGAGTGAGGTCCTCGAGTCCCTCGAGGCGGCATATGTCCCAAAGAGCCGGGATAATTACTATGCATTTAGAAGGGGATTGAGATCTGAATCCTCCTCGAGAAGATGAATGCTGCGTTGGCGATTGATAATAATCCACCGGTGAGAGGCGGACATGCGTCGACTCTTCGTGGGATTGACACGGCCTGGAGGCTTTCAAGGCTTTAATGTCAAATATGGCTCGATGATCACACTCTCTTGTTGAGAGTGATGAAGACATAACATGGGAAGACCCATGGATCCATCAACTCAAAAGCGGTTTGGGGATAGGTTCGAACAAAGAGAACCCCCACTAAGCGAGTAGTCGAGTTAATATGGGTGATGAAGAGCATCCTAAACTCATAAACATCGGCAATACTCTCCCCTTGGAAGAAAGGAAAGTTGATTGCCCTAATCGGGGAGTATATCGATGTATTAGCACGGAGTTCACGAGGACATGCGGGACTTCGACCCTAATGTGGCAACACATCGCCTCAACATCAAGGCGGATGTCAAACACTGTCAAACAACGGCAAAACGGTTTAGTCCACAAATATTGGAGGCAATTGTTGTGAAAGTGAAGAAACTCATAGAATCGGGATTCATCAAGGAAATTCAACATCGGTTGGGTGGCGAATATAGTCCGGTCATGAAGAAAAATGGGTCGATTAGGATGCGTATGGAGCCTCTGAGACCTCAGCGACTTGCGAAAGATGACTTTCCTCTTCCAATCAGCGATGTCATAGTTGACAACCGTGTGGATTTGAAAGAATGTCCTTTATGGATGGCTTTTGAGGGTATAATCAAATCAAGATGTACCCGATGGCGCCAAACACCGCAGCGTTGAGAGCGCCCATCGGCATATATTGCTACGCGGTCATCGTTCGGCCTCAAAATCTTTGGCATAACATACGAGCAATGGCGGAGATTTTCGGGATCATCTTGGAAAAAGGTCGAATGCTACGTCGGCGATTTGGTATTGGCGTGACAAAGGAGATCACATCGAAGATCTTAGAGCGGTATTGAACTCATGCGGACTCATCGGCTAAAGATGAACCACGCCAAATCCTTCCTTGGGATGTCGTGGCAAGTTCCTGCGGCCGTCGTCGCCGACAAAGGAATCCGCCGATCGACAAAGTGAAGGCAATTCAAGAGTTGCAACCTCAGAAATGCGAGAGAACTTCGGGGGTTACAAGGGCGATTGGCGTACATCCGGCGGTTCATATCGAACCTATCAGGAAGTGCCAACTTTTCTCCAAGTTGAACAAGAAGGGTGTGTCATTTATTTGGGGCGCACCGAAGCGTTTGAAGAGATCAAATCGTATCTCGCTAAACCTCTGTTCTTGTTGCTGCCGCGTCGGGAAAAGTTTTTGATCTCGTCAAGGCAGCGGATCACTCGTTAAAGCGCTTTACTCGCATAAGCGGCAAGGCGGTCCACGAACGGCGATGTATTACTGGCCGAACATTAGTGGTCTTTGAGTCTCGATATCAATGTTGAAGCGGTGCCGTGAATGTTAGCGATTGAGAAAATCGCGGCACTATTTAGTCGGACGGGCGATTTATGTTATTTCCAACGTGAATCGGTCGGATATTCATGACTTGGCCGGCCTCGATGAGTTGGCGTTTGGCGAAATGGGCCTTGCTCTTGTCAATATGACTTGTATTTCAAACAGAAGTCGGTCAAAGGACAAGCGATTTGTGATCTCTTGGTACCCGGCCCGACGGATCGCGGTTGAGCTATATGATGATCTTAGGATGAAATTGAAGTCAACACTCGTCGCATCAACAAATATGGCGATGTATTTTGATGGAGCTTCTCGGGCCACCAATGTGGCAAGTGCCCCGGATGTTCTAAGATTTCGCTGGTCGGAGTTGTCTTGATTTCCCAGGAATCATGTCATGCCCGTGCTTATTCACTCACGAACCTTGTTCCAATAGCGTAGCGAATACAACGTTACTTATGGACTTAGCCGCCAAAGAGCTGGGGTAGAGTATCTCGAAGAATAAATTACAATTGATAGTCAAGGTCAGAGTGGTGACTATGAAGTTAGGAATCGGATCTAATCCCCTATCATCGGATAGGCTGTTGAAATAGCAGACTCATTGAAGAGTTTTCATCGAATATATCCAGCCTCCAAAGCTTATCGCGGATGCTGCTGGCGGCGTTAGGCGTGTCGTTAGCACAACCTTAGAACCGAGCAACTAGTCCGCGGTCGGGACTCTGACTCTTGTACCATTATCGATGAGGCACAAGAAGATAAGGGGTAGTTACCAAAGTGTATACAACCCAAACCAAGTTGGAGCCGAGAGTTGGCTTTCCTATCATCGATTCGTCTTACATGGTATTCTACGAGGAAGGCGTAAAGGAGAAGAGTCGATCCGTGAAGAGCTCAAGATTCTTTTCTGACGCGAGACCCGGATGTTATATGGTAGAGTCACGATGGTCTTTGCTCCGATGCCTCTCAAACAAAGGCGGGGAGGTCGCCGGGAAGCACCGCGAAGGTGAATGTAGTGCACACCGGCTGGTCCCAGCTCTGTCGAATCAGGAGAATGGGCTGCTTACGGCAGCGATGATTAGTGGCGGTCGATGCGGCTCGGAAATGCAGCGTGTCAAATTCCGCTGAATTATATGCATCGGCCTCTGGCGGTTGCATCCTTGCCACATCGGCCATTGGGACATGGGGAATGGGCGTCGTAGGTCCCATTTTCCTCCGTCGGTCAAAGCGTCGGTTTATTCTAGCAATCACCGACTACTTCTCCAAGTGAAATGAAGCAATCAGCTAAAGAAGTCAAAGCGTACCATCGTCAAATTTATCAAACACCATGTCATTTATCGACATGGTGTCGAAGCGGATCGTGCATGATAATGGTCCCCAATTTATCGGCAATTCCTTCATCGGTTTTGCGAGATTCAAGATACAAGATGTCGTCAACGGCTTATAATCGGCGACAAATGGATTGAAGCATTCAACAAGGCGATTATCAAAATTACGTGAAGCTTGTGAAGAGTAACAAGCGAGGCTGGGATGATAGCTTCGGGCTTACTCTGGGCATATCACTAGCAGTATGCGCCAAGCTGGAGAGACCCGTACTCCGGTTTCTGGTCGCGGCGATTCTCCGTTGAAATTCGGTCCGTCACCATTATCGCCCTCCAGCGAGATGGCGGCCAGAAGAACAACATCAAAAGCGTCTCGAAGAGCTTGAGATGTTAGATGAGAAGCGCGGAGGCTCAACAATGCATTGAGTTCTACGGGCTAGGATGTCGAGGGCTTTCAACAAGAAAGTTCGTGAGAGAACTAGAGAAGGAGATTTGGTCCTCATTTGCTCGGCGATAGATAATCCTCACTTCCAAAGAAAGGTAAATTCGAACCTAAATGGGAGGTCCGTTTGTAATAGAAGCGGTCTACTCTAATGGTGCATACAGCCTAATTACCCAAAATGGCGGCCAGGCAATTATCTTAGATAAATGGGAAGTTCTGAAGAAATACTACCCTTAGTATCTTGGGATAACCAATTCGAGGAAGTTCCTCGTGGGATGTGTTACCCACTTTCCTTGAGGATAACCTAAATTTATCCTCCATCATAATTTCCCCACCGATCATTCCTTGGCGGTGGGCCTACAAAACTACGGTACATTACCAAAATCCCTCTTGATTAGATCTATGAACAAGAGGCCCTCAAAATCCCTTTGGGAGATAGAATATAAAATTCTTCCTCTCCAGCGTAAGATCCCTTTCGTGGTTAGCGGAAGGGTTACATCCATCCTTTTCGGGTGGCGCCCGTGAAGGTAAGCTGCTTGGAACTTTCATCTTAGGTAGCGCCGGTGAAGGTATCTTGTAGGGATTTTCAGAACCGGGTTGTCCGGAAGGTCACAGAGTCTTTTCGATTCTCGGTGGAGATCCACTCTTAGTTCCATCTTCATCTTAGGTAGCGCCCGGTGAAGGTATCTTGTAGGGATTTCGGACCGGGTTGTCGTGAAGGTCACGAGTCTTTCGGTTCTCGGTGGAGATCCACTCTTAGTTCCATTTCATCTTAGGTAGCGTGGAAGGTATCTTGAGATTTTGAGACCAGGTTGTCGAAGGTCACGAGTCTTTTCGATTCGGTGGAGATCCCTCTTAGTTCCATCTTCATCTTAGGTAGCCCGTGAAGGTATCTTGTAGGGATTTTCGGACCGGGTTGTCCGGGAAGGTCACGAGTCTTTTCGGTTCTCGGTGGAGATCCACTCTTAGTTCCATTTTCATCTTAGGTAGCGCCCGTGAAGGTATCTTGTAGGGATTTCAGACCGGGTTGTCGGTGAAGGTCACGAGTCTTTTCGATTCTCGGTGGAGATCCCACTCTTAGTTCCATCTTCATCTTAGGTAGCGTGAAGGTATCTTGGGGATTTTCGAACCGGGTTGTCGTGAAGGTCACACAGTCTTTTCGGTTCAGTGGAGATCCCTCTTAGTTCCATCTTCCTCTTAGGTAGCCCATTGAAGGTATCTTGTGAGATTTTCAGTCGGGTAGTCCGTGAAGGTCACACGAGTCTTTTCAATTCTCTGATGGGAATCTGTTCATTGGCCTCATCAGGAAATAGAACACATTCTTCCTTCCCGCCTCAATCAATCTTAATCGGTTTGGTCATTCTCCGGTCAAAAGGCACAAAGATTCATCTTGGGGTATTTTATCGGCCTAAGAAGGGATAAAAGCGTCCTTTGCGTTGCGGTTTAGTCTTTTAGATTGAAGAAGACACGAGTTGATTCAGGGGCATTTTATCGAAGCCTAAGAAGGGATAAAGCCAGCGCCTCACCATGCGTTGCGGTTTAGTCTTTCTCGATTGAAGAAGACACGAGTTGATTACGGGGTATTTTATCCGAAAGCCTAAGAAGGGATAAAGCTAGCCTCACAGCGTTGCGGGTTTAGTCTTTCTCCGATTGAAGACATCGAGTTAGATTAGGGGCATTTTATCCGAAGCCTAAGAAGGGATAAAGCCAGCGTCTAACTGCGTTGCGGTTTAGTCTTTCGATTGAAGAAGACACGAGTTGGATCACGGGCATTTTATCCCGAAGCCTAAGAAGGGATAAAGCCAGCGCCTCCCTGCGCGTTGCGGTTTAGTCTTTCTCCGATTGAAGAAGACACGAGTTCGATTAAGGGTATTTTATCCGAAGCCTAGAAGGGATAAAGCCAGCGTCTAACACCGTTGCGGTTTAGTCTTTCAGATTGAAGAAGACACGAGTTCAGTGCAGGGCATTTCATCCGAAGCCTAAGAAGGGATAAAGCCAGCGCCTCCGCAGCGTTGCGGTTTAGTCTTTTTCAGTGATAAAGGCGAAGCCTCATATTCAACATCGTAGCATTAAGTCTAGAAGAGTTTTATTCTTTTTGCACAGCGTCGTGTGTAGAGCGGTTTAGAAAATCTACATGCTAGCCCGACTCAAGCGGTAGTTGGTAAAGGCTCATCAAACCGTTGAAGGGGGGTTGGCCAATAACCCTAAAGTCAGCGCCTCACCGCGGCGTTGCGGTTTAGTCATTCTCGATTGAAGAAGACACGAGTTGATTACGGGGTATTTTATCCAGGCCTAGAAGGGATAAAGCCAGCGCCTCACAGCGTTGGGTTTAGTCTTTCTCAGATTGAAGAAGACACGAGTTCGATTCACGGGGTATTTTATCCGGCCTAAGAAGGGATAAAGCCAGGCCTCCTGCGTTCTTGGTTTAGTCTTTAGATTGAAGACACGGTTCGATTAGGGTATTTCGTCCGAAGCCTAAGAAGGGGCGAGTCGTGTAACAACAGCGTTGCCGGTGGTCTCTTGCGGTAAAAGAGTCTGAAGCCCTCGTATTCAACATCGTAGCATCAAGTCTAGAAGAGTTTCATTCTTTTAGCACAGCGTCATGTGCGAAAGCGGATCACGATAATCCGCCGCTAGCCCAACTCAAGCGGTGGTTGGTAAAGGCTAATCAAACCCGTTGATGGTGAGGGTTTGCCAAAATCCTATAAGTATTATGATTAATTATTTGGACGAAGTAAAAGAATCATAATAAACAATGAAAGGATGGATCTTATTCATTTGAAGCAAATATAGAAGGAGCTACAAGTGTTTAAACATCAAGTCTATGACAAAGGATTTGTTGTTGGTGAGACACTTCACCATTGTAAGCTGGTGGAGTTCTTCACCACAACTTCGGCTCTGAAGGACTCCTCATCGGTGTTGGTGTCTTCATGGTTGCCTCCTCGAGCTCGGCCGGTTTACCCCGACGGTCGAGCTCCCTAGGCCTTAGCGGTGAGGGCTTCTTCCTTGTTGGCCTTGGCGGCTCAAACGCTCATCTTATCTTCCTCGGCATGGAGCTCGGCGATATTATCCTCTCTTTTCGCCCGCGATATCGGTCACGGATGTGGCTTAGGAAGAATATGTTTGACAACAACAAGCAGTGATGCTGTGATCTCTCATCACGGACCTCGAGCCCGGTAAAACACGAGCATCGCGCCATGCCTCGCGTCGCGTCGGTCGGCGGCTATGTATGAAAGCCCGGTAGCCCGGCTCTTGCGATCTCTGGGCTATCCCTCCGGATGGCGAGATCATCAACAATAGCTGAGCCATTTCGGGGTAACCATATCCGTATCAAAGCCATCAGGGGATCAAGTAGTGGCTAGGCCCGATGAAGAAAGCGCCATGAAGGACCTTTTCGATCCGGTGTTCACCAAAAGAATGGCGTATTTCCAAGCGGATAATAAGATGGGATGGATCTTCATCCGGCATCAGCAGCTCGCCGGATCATGGAGTCGAGATGTAGGCTCTGCACAAAAGAAAAGAGGACTTTAGAATTTTTGGTAAAATGGCGAAAGCTTATTTGGCTAAAGACCCACAGGTCTCCTTGATGTAGTTTGAGGCTAGCGGAGTCTACGGTATCTATCATTTGGGATCTTTGTCAGCGTGGTGAGCCCTCAATGTGCTCATCTATCTCAGCGTCATTTGTCGTGGTGATTACGAGAAAGCTGAGGAAAGAGGAGTCCACATATATACAAAGGCGTCTCGGCCTCTTTTAATTATAGTGGTATTGGCCAAGCAGTGGTCCTATAATTAAGAAAAATTCATACCTTTTTAGGGGATGGTAGTTTGAGTAAATCTTCACCGAATCGTTGCCGTCTTGTGACCAAGTCGTAACGGGTCATCCATGGAAGTACTACCGTATAAACCGGTACCGCGAGATCTTCCATTGAAGTCAAAGAAGGCATTAGGAAGCGAATGCAATTAAGGCGAACAATAGGTAAAGTTATTTACCTCCTCACGGTGTGGTTAGGGCCTAGTCTCGGTTTGTGCATTTATCTCCTGCAATCTCTCTAAAAACAAAAGCAAAGGCAATTAGTGGGGTACAAATCGAGTCATTCCATTCGCATTAAGCCACCCGGAAGAGGAATTATCGATGTTAGATGTACACGGGTCAGGATCGGGTCCTACATCGACCTCCTCGCCATAGCTCCATACATGCTGTGAGTAAAACTTGGCTTAGCATGGCGGAAGGGCTCAGCCGGAATTGTGGGAAGGAAAACCAAAGCGAGTTATAATCCTAGAACCCCTACGAGGCAAGCGGAGAAATGTCGATGCACCAAAGTTGAAATTCGAGATTTCATCACGGTGAATTATTACCTCGTCACCCGGTGGAGCATTAGGTCAAGTCTATATCAAAGGACCGAGGATTCATTGATTCTTATGAGCTAACCTCTTCGTTTAACCCCTTGAGAGGGTGAAATTCTTCCTCTTCATGATTTTCACGAAAATTCAATTGGATGAGAACTCTAATGGAAAGGATGAGAAAACAAAAGGGAAAAGGAGAAAGTACGAGGTCCTTCTCATGAGCTGCTGACCTAAGCTTGGTCCTCTCCTAAAGTAGCGTGTCGAGTTGTGGAACTCCTCCTCTGACCTCACGGTCGATAAGATTGGTGGCTTCTTGAGCTTGGCCGGCATCTGCGAGTGTCTGAATCTGGCTGCCGCGATGCTTGGCTACGGTCTGAGATGGCCCTCACGAGGGGGTGACTTCGTTAGCTACTAATAGCCAACTACAATGGAGGAATGTCGACTCGGTGGCGGTTTGAGCTTCGGGCCGAATCTAGCACCGGTACATCCCTGGCTCCCACAACCATGCTCGAAGGCCATCCACAAGTCCACCTGAGTGCAGGCTGTCGGTTCGGGTTCCCACATAAAGTTGGTCGTGGCGAGCAAAAGCGACGAGGGAAAATAAGGCTCAATGAAGCATTCCTCCTTTACTCGGAAGGTGAGATAGCACGGCACGATATTCACTAGCCCGGTTAAGCGACCAATGTCAAGTGAAGTGGCTGTGTTTTCGGCACCTCCTCGTCGACCGGCTGACTCACCATATTGACCCGGAGAATCGAGGAAAACATCACGGAAAAGATCCACCCTTTGTGAATGCGTATCGTTTCTTGATCTCGCAAAACCACGCCCTTCCACTTGCAATCCTCTATCAAGCTGTAAAGAAGGTAGAGCGAATCTGTGGAACCGGTGCCGACATCATGTCGGACGATGAAAAAGAACCAACGGGCCATCAAATAGGTATGGGAGCTCTACTCGGACGGAAGGGATGCGTGATGATGGCTCGTCCTTTCTCACGAGTGCCTTTCGAACTATATGCGCAAATCCACGGTGAATCGGCCACCATCAGGAAGGAGAAGTTCCTTCTTGTGGGCGAGTTGAGCTGCGGGATAAAGGACCTCCAAAGGTAGAGCATCATCAGTTGATGTGGAACCACACACTTCTTGAGCAGTTGCGAGATAGCACGCTAGAAGAGTTGTCGGTACGGATAGGCTTCACGCATGCCGCGAGAAAGGTGCAAACTTGGTCACTGAAGGAAAGCCTTCTTTGGTAGCTGGCGATATAGAGTTAGCCTCGGACTTCTCGATCGTTCATTAACCTTTGAAGGAGTGGCGGTGATAGTTCACATATTTCCTCGCCCGATTGTCCTCAAATCTTTGGAACAAGTAATTAGTGGCCTTGAGACTCACTGCGATTTCCTCTTAAGCAAAGGTTGGATTGGGCGAGCTATATGGTAATGACAAGTGAGATCCCAAAAGTCTTATAGCGATGGTGCGTTCCTTCAGCATTTCAGTTCTGATTGGAGGAAAGTACTCTGATATAGCATCTTCCCCATGGGTAGACCTGAAATACGGTACATCTCATGCAAAGCCAACTGACGCCATGTTTAGTGAAGCGTATTGAATCACGGATTATAAAGCTCGAATAAGGTAAAGAAATGGTTGGCACTGATTGGAAGGCCATACATGGTGGCGCGAATCGTTGAATCTGAGGCCTTAAGCCGAAGTTCTCCATCCCATCGGTGAGGGCGTGGCGGTCGGCGACCACGGTGCTTACGGCGAGAGTGTACCCGGTAGAAGAATCTATAGTTGGGCGATGGCATCTCGCTGACTTTGCAAAGCGATTCTTCAAAGTCGGCGGGAACAAAAAGCTCATCGCAGGCGGTGTGTCGGCCCTACAACCCGGGGTGAAGGCCAGATGTGATTCCTGTTGGAACCGGAGCCATTTTGGGTAATAAACCCACAATGAATATGATCATGCTCCTCGGTCGAGGCAGCCATGACATACAGTGAGTCCGGCATGGTGTCTAGGTGGTCAATGAGAGTTGGCGAGGTATCAGAGGAATATACAAGGAGCCTCCGTCGTCTTTGTTCAACCACCTCTCACTCTCGATAAGAGCGTATCAGGATCCTTAGCGGAGTCGCCGAATAAATGTCTGTCTTTACTTAAAAGTTGATGGTGAGTGTCCCTTCTGGGCGGCGCTCGGTGACCAATCGTCGGAGAAGCAGCGGGAACTCCCCTCAAATCTGGCTGGATCGTCTCCTTGATGTCTTGAGGCAAATCGGAGATAAAAATCGCGGGATCATCGCCGCGTGGAATAATAGTCATTATGGCGTCCATCGACCGTAGGTTGGAAAAGCTCAGGAATAATCAGCTGAAATCGAGAAAATATTCGGTTAGTAAAAGGCGTTGAATTCATCTTTCATAGATCGAGTCCGCGACGATACTTGAAGTGCAGCGATTTCATCCAGTATCAAATACGGGAGAGCGATAAATATAGTCGCGTAAACAGCGGCAATATATTCCGTTCTGAGTAAAGAATCAGTATGAAATCGCTCCGTTTAAAACTGATCAGGTGATCTTTGAAGCCTCAATCCTCCGAAGGAGAATCTCGGCTCTTCCCAATCGCCTCACAAAGGAGAGCGAAGCGGGTCATAGAGCGTGCACAATTTGAAGCCTCAATCCTCCACGAAGGAGAATCTCGGCTCTTCAATCGCCTCACAAAGGAGAAACGGCGGGGATACGCATATATATGCGAGAATATGATGGCTGGCGCTACCGAAAGAGGCGTGCATTCCGCCGCGCGTCGCGATTGATCGACTCATCGAAGCAGCGTGATCTTCCGGCGACATGGCGCAAAGAAGACAAATAAAGTCAGGATATCGGTCAAAATTAGCAGGAAGTCGGTGCAACAGCAAGCCAGCCGAACCACGGCTAAACCGACCGAATGCGCCAGGCAGCGCCTAAAGCGCGGATCGCGACCTAGCCTTACGCCGTAATTCTGGCAGCGGCCGGAGCGCCAGGCCGCGTGCCAGGCAGCGGCTTTGAATCGCCAGCCGTCTTCCGTACAACGGCAGCGCCGGGCAGCCGGTGCACCGAGCGGCCCTTGGCCGTATTGCCACCGGCCGTCTTAGAGCCGCCGGATGGCCGATTATCGCCATGAAGCGCCGTTCTCCGATCTTGTCAATTTTGTTCATGCACAAAACAAAAGAAAGAAAAGAAGAAGAAAGAAAAAGCGTCTCGTGCATGTACCTCGTCGTTTGAGAGAAGGAGGCAGAAAGCGAGATGAAGACAAACCTGAGAGAGGGGCCTAGGTCGAGAGAAAAGGAGGGTTGGTGGGTATTTATAACAACCCCATATGCACAATCCTCTTTGAGCGAGGACTCCTATTTGGCAAGTAGGAATTCTAATGGAGTCCAAATCAATTCTAGTGGGACTCTAATCAGCCCCAATTAGGAGTCCTAATTGGAATCTCGTTTGGATGTGAAGATAGCGCAAATCAGTCCGTTAATTGGCTCCTAATTCCTCCGCTATATTGGGAAAGATTCGAAGGTTTATTGGCGGATAACACCTGAATTCTCGGCCGATCAGCGGCGATAAGCTCTACCAACTAGGATTACAGTATAAAGCTGTTTCCTAATTTGTAGAAGTTCGGAAGAATATTCTCACAAGAAATATTCTTAGGGATAACTTCGATCGATGCGGATTACGCGGCGCCAAATCACCGTCGCCTAATCCTACTCGACTAGGATTCAGTATAACTTTTTAAGAAGTTCAGGAAGAATATTCTCACAAGAAATATTCTTATAACTTTCTCGTCGTCTGATTGCACCGGCCAAATCACCGTATTATCTACCAACTAGGATTACAGTATAAGCTGTTTCCTAATTTGTCGAGAAGTTCGGAAGAATATTCTCACAAGAAATATTCTTAGGGATAACTTCGATCGTCGGATTACACCGGCGAAAATCACCGTCGCTAATCCTACTCCAACTAGGATTACGGTATAAAGGTTTCCTAATTTGTCAAAACCGGAAGAATATTCTCACAGAAATATTCTTAGGGATAACTTCGATCGTGCGGGATTACCGGCGCAAATCAGCGATCGCTAATCCTACTCAACTAGGATTACGGTATAAACTGTTTCCTAATTTATAGAAGTTCGGAAGAATATGTTTTCAAAGAAATATTCTTAGGGATAACTTCGATCGATGCGGATGCCATCGCGTCGCTAATCTACTCAATCGAGGGATTACGGTATAAGCTGTTTCCTAATTAGTTGAGAAGTTCGAGAAGAATATTCTCACAAGAAATATTCTTAGGGATAACTCAATAACCCTCAATTTTCTCTATTGTGGAACCTTAAAGAGGATAAATTGGCGAATTACAACGAGGCTTATATTGGCCGGACAGCGGCTCTACCTCGAAAAGACTCCTCCCCTGCACCAATACCAATTGATGCGTTGTAGGAAGACCTATCGGTCAACGATCAGGAGCGGGAATAAATTCCTCCCACTATGGATAATAATACTCCGGCAAGGAGTATCGATGCGGCCAACCAACGTTGTCGCCAAAATTCTTGATCAACGGTTGGATCCACACCCAAAGCGTCGCTCACGAATCGAGAGCTAGGACGAGTTGAAACCCAAATGGTCTCCGCTTCGACAAGGAATCCTTGAGTATATCTCCATGAAAAGATCAGTCCTCGGCGTGGTTAAACTAACGCACACATGATGATGGAAGAAATAGCCGACTGAGGGTTATGAAATTCCATGTACTCGACACAACCAACATGTCGCCAACAAGGAGTTCGCCGACATACGGATAAGTCTAAAAGTCCGATGACAACCAACCGACACGAGTTACAAGCAAAACTCACCCACCAGCTTCGAATCAAGATTTCAACAAACGGTCAGACAATAAATGCAGCACCGTGATCTTATCAGGAATCCTACAAAGAACGGATGATTCGAAAGAATCGAAGACTTGAAGCTATCTTTTGGGACCCCTACCGTGAAGGCCGGGAACCATCATGTCCAAAGCATCCCAGACTCATCAAGAATCGAGACTGAGACGCTTTGGAGGGGGTATCTGTAGGCATAAAAAATTGCTTATCAGTACCCGAACAAGACTCGTAAACGGTGGGTTGACAACCGCATCGATCCATCCGGACGGGCGAATTAACGCCGCCGACGGATACAAAACGCGCATAAAGCGAAGTCGACGAACCCATGAAGTGAGTCGGCGGCAGCGTCGAAGCTGAAACGACGCTGCGTGGAGAAAACCGACGACGGCAAGCAACGAGGCGAAGTTGGCTAAACTCAAACGTTGACGACGGAATCAACCGTATTTAGTCCGCGATGCAAACGAACCGCTTGAGCTCTAAAGTTGATCGAGGACGACTAACAACACAAGCGACATCACCGAGCAAAACTAAGCCCGAAGACCCAAGAATCGACGAAGAATCGACGGAGAAACGACGAAACGACGCCGAGACGACGGACCGCCACGACGCCACACCTCTGGCCAGTAGGTTTCGACCACTTGGTCGAGCCACCTCGGCCAACCTGCCGAGGCGCCGCAAGTGTAGGGTTTCTGCCAAGTGGCCGAGCCACTGTCGCTGCCAGACTTTTTGTATAAATAGGGTCTTGCTCATGGAGGTCGGATTTTTGGGGATCGATATTTGGCTTTGAGGCGGACTTTGATCGATTTTCTGGATATTCTCAGAGAGCTCTTAGATCTACAAGTCGTCGACGATAGTTCGGCACCGGCGAGCATAAACCGGTCGACGCGATCTACGAGCGGAAGGTAATCGGCGGTCGAATTCATGATACCCTCTAGATTAAGCTTCGTCTTAATCTCGGGGATAGCTGTGATTTCTCCTAGTAGATCTCACCCGCCAGCGATCCTCTCCTTCGTGGTGTGATCCTCAGCGCCGTTTCTTCCGGAACGAGCCCCTTTACATCTGTAGTTCCGGGACCGGTGTAGGCATCAAAAATTGTGAAGAACCTCAAATATGACTAAATTATGAGAAGATCGAAGGACAACATCGTCGAAATCTCAAGAAGTCAACACATAAGAAGATTGTGTCGCTACGGTCGCGAGACACGGTTTTCTTCGCCATGGCGAGAACTTGTTCATGTCTGCGATAGCGAGACACTTGTGAATGTCCTTCTGGCGAGACTTTGATGTCTGCTACTAGCGAGACACTTGTTGTGCCTCGCCGGCGGGAACACCTTGTGTCTCGCAACTAGCGAGACACTTACTGCTAACATGCCACGAGACACCGAGAATACTTAGCGGGCTCTTGAAGGGTCTAAATCAATGCGATGGGGCCCACTTGACTTTATCAGCGAGAGGCGTTCGGATATTTTAATGGTTACCGCGAAAATACGCCCACTAAGTGATTTTAGGGCATTTAATCGTGCCTTAAAGTAGCGAAACCGTTACAACAGTTGAAGGGGCGATCTTGCCTCTCGCCGGCCGAGCGGCCATCTTGCCTCGCCGCCGTAAGCGGTATACTACTCGCCAGCCAGCGAAGCGGACATAAGCTGGCATTTCGGTACGCGGCTGCTTACAAAAATGGAGCACTTATGACTTGTGTTTCTTGGAGGAACGCGTTCCCAAGGACTATAAATACCCCCTACATCCACTTGGAGGGGGATCGGCATTTTGGTCGAGATCAAAGAAATCGAGCTTTTGCAAGGAGAGAGATCAAGCTTCCAAAGTTCAAGAACCACGATCCACCGCGGAGATTCCTCGAGTTTAAGCTTTGACTTATTCTTGAGAAGAGTAGATATCTTACTTTGCTAAGATATTTGCTTAAGTTCTTGTTTCCTTTGCGAAGCATCAACTAAACCCCATCGATTCGACGATCGGCCGCGGTGGTCCACAGTTACGCGTCCCGACGCAGGAAAAGTCCCACAAAAGCAGGAGATCTACACTTGTAGTATCTTTTGTTCGAGTTGTGAGAGAGTTCTGAAATTTCTTTGTGGCGAAAATTAAGGTGTAATTTTCTTAAGTTTTGTAATGGAAGCGACAAAGAAATCAACTTCGACCCAAACACGGGTCTCCACGGATTGGAATGCTTGCGGTGGTCCACGGACACAATAAGTCCGACGCGAGGCAAAGAACCCGCATAGCGAGGATCCGATATATGAGAGATCCTCGTGTTTGTTCACTAAGGATAAAAGTTGTAATTTTTTGATTTTCATTATGCGCCTTAAAATAAAGGCATTTCTTTTTGAATTCGTTTAGGGCCAAAGAAGCTATAAGCAAATTCAAATCAATGACGATCATCCCGCTTTTGTGACTTGACGTCGGATGGCTCGGCACATTTCGAACATCATTTGGAATTTGGGTGGCCCCAACACTGCGTTGTTTATGAATCGGGTGACCCAAATGTTCCATTCTTGGTGTTTTGGCTTTAGTTCGATAGTGGACCAAAGCGACTAAACACCGAAGTTAAAGGCTTCGGTTGATGGATTTCCGGACTTAATGGTTGATACCTCACCGGAGAAGTGGAAGAAAGCGGAAAAGTCGATTTTTAATAAGGCATGAAGGATCCCACCGGTTGTTGGCGAGGCGATTCAGCTTTATCTGGGCCGAGACGATTCTGTTACCTCGGTTGTTGGCGGCGGCCAGTAATCTCATTTGGCCGGCGATTTGCTATCTCGGCCGAAGGTTGTTGGCGAGGCGGAGACTCCCGTAATGGTCGCCATCGTGTTTGGGTCGAAAGTTGTTTCCATTTGTAAAACTTGAGAAAATTACACTTTTGGTTCTCAGTTACAAAGAAATTTAATAACTCTCTCACAAACTCGAACAAAAGACGCTACAAGTGTAGATCTCCTGTTTTCGTGGGACTTTGCCTGTGCCGGGGACGCGTAATCCGTGGACCACCGAGCAGCGATCGTCGAATCGACGGGGTTTAGTTGATGCTTCGCAAAGGAAACAAGAACTTCAGCAAATATCTTAGCAAAGTAAGATATCTACTCTTCTCAAGAATAAGTCAAAGCTTAAACTCGAGGAATCTCCGTGTAGATCGTGTTCTTGAACTCCGGAAGCTTGGATCTCTGATTGCCCCTTTCTAATAGCCGACCCCCTGCCCAAGTGGACGTAGGAGGGTATTTATAGCCTTTGGGAAACGTGCCCTCTGAAGAAACACCAGTGTCATAAGTGCTCCACATTTGCGATTAGCGGCGGCTTCAGTACCCTCGGCGTAAACACCCTCTCACTAGCGAGATAATATGGTACCTATTTGCGGCGGCGATTTAGGCTACCTCATTGTGGCGGCGATGTCAATCCCTCCATTTGTTGTAGCGGTTTTTTTGCTTTTAGGCGCGATTAAATGCCCTAAAATCACGCCTAGTGGTATTTTCGGCGTGTAACGCCCATTAAAGTATCGAGCGTCTCTCGTTGATAAAGTCAAGTGGGCCCCATCGGCATCTTAAAGAGCTCATTTCCAATATTACGGGTGTCGGCGTTTGGCGAGCCTAAATGTCTCGCTATAAAGAGACACATCAAGGTGTCTCGCTCGTGGCGAGGCACAAACAAGTGTCTCGCTCGTGGCGAGGCACAACCAAGTGTCTCGCTTGTAGCGAGGCACCAACAAGTGTCTCGCTCGTAGCGAGGCACAAACAAGTGTCTCGCACTGTAGCAAGACACAATCTTCCCATATGTTGACTTTTTTGAGACTTCAACGACGTTGTCCTTCGATCTTCTCATAATTTAGTCATATTTGAGGTTCTTCACAATTTTGATGCCTACATCATTAGTTATAAATGAAAATAAAAAGGCAAATTTTACCAAATGTAACATAAATTTATGAAATTAATTCATATATATTTTTAAAAGTAATAATATACTTAAAACTAAATTTTTATTAACATCCAAATTAATCGGCATGCGACACTATGAAATCGAGATATAATATTTTTTTGGTCAAAATTTTTTTCCAAATATAAAACTAACATCTATGATGATCTAAATTAATACATTCAAATTTTTAATCCGAATTTCATAGTGCAATTAATTAACTTTTATTAAGTGAATTTATTAACCGAGTTAATTAATTAACTTTGTTATTAACAAATTTATATGCTAATTATACATTCAAATTTGTTATTACAGAATCTATATACTATTTTTTATTAACGAATTATTATTAACTGAAAATTATTAACTGAAAATTAAAATAAAATAGAAATATTTAATCCCAATTTGTTAACCGAGTTAAATAATAATTGTTATGTTAATTTGATTATATAATTTGTGATTTTATAATTTTCGGATTATAGTTTTATAATCCGAAATTCAATCATAGACATTCTTAATTTAAAGAAATTTCGGTATATATAATCACCAAATATTTACATTTTATTAGAAAATATAGATAAATTACAAATTATAATTCAAAAGACAAAACTTTAAATAAAAGACAAATGCAACAAACTTTTATTATTATTCAAATTCGAAAATAAAATCCTAACAACCATAATACTATTGATATTCAATCATAATCCTAATTCAAAATAAAATCCTAGCAACCATAATACTATTGATCTTCAATCATAATCCTAATAAAAACTATTTTTTAACTAACTTACCAAAATTATTTAACTTGTTTTAGATAAACCGAATCATTATAATTTCCTTATTAATTTTTGGTAATTCATAAAGATATTATTCAGTAATTAAGGATTTCACTTTTAAATTCTTGGAAAAATCCGATATTTTCAAAACATACCAAGATATGATTCTAAAAATCAAATCTGAAATTCTTGATAAATTCGGTAATTAAGATACATCAAGATTCCTAATCCTAATCTAATTATGTTTAGAAAACTTGATATTTTCGGTAGAATTATTTGAATATCTTGTGTATGTTATGGTTAATTAGTTAGATATTATTTGAATAACTTCCCAATTTATCTAATGTAACTAATATAACCAAAATATCAAACTTTCCAATTATCAAGAATTCTAATTATATTCGGTGATTATATATAAACCGAACTTTGTGAATGTTGATTTAGTTAATTAGTTAGATATTATTTGAATAACTTACCAATTTAACTAATGTATCTAATATAACAATTTAACTAATGTAACTAATATAACCAAAATATCAAGTTTTCTAATTATCAAGATTTCTAACTATATTCGGTGATTATATATACCGAAAATCAAAATGTATAATTATAACCGAAATTCTTGATAAATTCAGTAATTATGATATATCAAGATTCCTAATCCTAATCTAATTATCTAATTATGTTTAGAAAACTTGATATTTTCGTAAGTATTATTTGAATATCTTGTGTATATTATGGTTAATTAGTTAGATATTATTTGAATAACTTTCCAATTTGACTAATGTAACTAATATAATCAAAATATCAAGCTTTCCAATTATCAAGAATTCTAATTCTAATTATATTCTAAGTATCCGAAAATTATATAAATTTTATGGTATTGTGTATTTTGATAATTTTTTCCATTACGATGTAATTAGAATTCCTTTCCTTTTAAAATTCTACTCATTGCTTAACTTTGAGTATATTTGGTTATTTAGTTTGATATTTTTAAATAAGCTACCAAAACTATTTAACTAATTTAAAGTAAATTGAATCACTAATTAT
Organism: Asparagus setaceus; assembly: GCA_012295165.1. NCBI lineage: Eukaryota > Viridiplantae > Streptophyta > Magnoliopsida > Asparagales > Asparagaceae > Asparagus > Asparagus setaceus. Next base: position 48,562 of record WHSE01000014.1, on the reverse strand, counting down.
TTGCAATTTTAATTTTTTTGTTATTTAAAAAATAAATTTTAGTATTATAGATTTTTTGATTTCAGGTATCCGATATTTTAAAAACATACCAAGATGTTAATTTAAAAATAAAATCTGAAAATTATTGTTATTTAGTTAGATAACATCAATAATTTATTTTACTTTTATATATGGTTTTCGTTGTTAACTTTCAAATTATTTCTTTCAAAAAGAATTTTTTAAATATTTAAATAAATTTTTTCATAATTTCTGTTAATTGTTATTAATTTTAAAATATTATAATATATTTAATATGTGTTTAGGTGGATATCATAGAACATTGATATAAAATCTTGGTTAATTAAAACACATAAAAAATTGTATGACAAAATGATATAATCAATTTAAAATGATTGGGTAATATTTAACAATAGGTTTTCTTACATCTTACATTGAAATGATGGTAGTAAAAAATTTGATGACAAATGCATCTAAATGACAATAATTTCACAAATTATTCATGTTATCATCAGAAAATCTCCTTATGAGTAATGAAGCAAATTAAGCATGAAAGAATTCTACTTTCAATTTGAAACAATAACAATTAAAACAAAAAATTAAATATTTAAACAATATTGTAAATAATAAAATATAGCAATTATTTAAAAATGAAACCATTCATCTAAAATTCAGTTATTTACAAATGTATCAAATTATAATTAAAAATTATAAACATTATTATAAATAATAATAAAATCATAAAAATTAAAAATCATACAATTTAGAAACAATTAAAATAAAAAATGGCAAAAATTCATAAATATAACAATAATTCATATAAATAAAATTAAATGCGAGAATATTTAAATCATAAAAATTCCAAAATTCATAAATATAACAGTAATTAATATAAATAAAAATATAAATCTTTTAAATATTTAAATCATAAAAATGAAAAATTCATAAATATAACATTAATTCATATAAATAACATTATAAATTCGAAAATATTTAAATCATAAAAATGAAAAATTCATAAATATAACAGTAATTCATATAAATAGAACTATAAATCTGAAAATATATAAATCTAAAAATGCAAATATTCATAAATATAACAGTAATTCTTATAAATTAAATTATAAATCCGAGAATATATAAATCATAAAATGCAAAATTCAAAATATCACAATAATTCAAATAAATAGAATTATAAATCCGAAAATATATAAATCATAAAATATATTCACAAATCATAAAATATATGACAACCATTCATACAAATAATTTAAATATTCTAAAATATAACAACAATTAAAATAAAATAATATAAATCTGTAAATATTTATATCATAAAATATATTTATAAATCATCATAAAATAAAACAAAAAATTAATAAAATTCTGAAAATATTTATAAATCTTAAAATATATGAACAATTTATGTGAAAAATGTAAATATTTAAAAATATAACCACAATTAATAGCAAAAATTTAAAATCCATATATATAACAATAATCCATACCAATAAAAATATAGATCTAAAAATATTTAAATCATATAATATATTTATAAATCATAAAATATAACAACTATTCATACAAAAACTATATATATTCAAAAATAATATAAATCATAGAATAAAACAATTATTTAAAAATAAAACAATTCATTAAAAATTCAGCCGTTAAAAATGCAACAAATATTAATTAAAATTATAAACATTATTATCAATAATAATAATAATCATAAAAATTATAAATCATACAATCTAGCACAAATTAATATTAAAAACTGCAAATATTCATTAATATAACAATAACTCACATATATAAAATTATAAAACCGAAAATATTTAAATCATAAAATTTCAAAATTCTGAAAATATTTAAATGTATCAATAATTCATATAAATATAACAACAATTAATTCAATAATTCATATAAATATAACAACAATTAATAGCAAAAATTTCAAAATCCATATATATAACAATAATTCATATAAATATAACAACAATAATTCATATAAATATAACAACAATTAATAGCAAAAATTTCAAAATCCATATATATAACAATAATTCATATAAATATAACAACAACGGAGAAAAAATATTTAAATAAATAATAAAAATGTAGTTATAAATCATAAAATCAAACAGCAATTAATATAAATAATAAAAAATATTCAAAAGTATAAATCATACAATATAACAACAATTAATTACTCACAAAAGTTTATAAATATAACAATAATTCATATAAATCTAGGTTAATTACTCACCAAAGCTTAATTACTCACCTAGTGAATGATCCATAAATCCAAAAATATTTAAATAAATCCAAAAGTTAATAACAATAGTTCATATAAATAAAATATTTAAATCTGAAAATATTTAAATCATAAATCCGAAAATAATAACAACTTAAATACATACAAAACATGTAAAAATTCAAAAATAGTTCACCAAAAGTTAATTACTCACCCAAATTGATTTATTAGTTGCGGGATCCCTCTTGAAAATATAGATCATACACGAAACATCGAAAAATAAATCAAAATTTAAAAATATAACAACATATAATATAGAAAAATAGAAAACCCTTTAAAAGCAAAATAAACTTACAAACCAAAGCCGAAATACATTTGATGACTTTTAAATTTTGGCTATTGTAGTTTCAAAATATCACGGTTATTTTTTCGGCTTTGGAGTTTCAAAATCAAATAAGTGTTGATTTTTGAAAATCACGGTTAATCTTTACTAAATAAAGTAAACCGAAAATCTAAATATTATTCGGTTATTGTTATTTGTTATTGATATATTTGGCGGGGCATATCATGAAAAGATTCTTGGTATTGATTTTTTGGTAGTGTAAATTCGGTTATGGAAATTTAAAAAGATTTCTAAAAAGTAACAAATAACCGAGAATTGAAAACAAAATTCGGTTTTGGTTTTGAATTTTTGAATTTTAAACCGAGATTTGAAAACAAAATTCGGTTTTGGTTTTTATTTTTGAATTTTTGGTAGTATATATTCTCAAAAAGATTTGGTATTAATTTTGATTGATTTTGAATTTTGAATGGCTATGATTGAATTTGGATTTTTAAAAATGAATGGTTTAGATATATGTCCACGTGTCAAAATATTATGAGAAGAAATAATCCTATGTGGCAAGCTCTTGTTAATTTGGAGGTCATTTGGTTTTGCTTTAGTGTATACCCTTAGTAAAAGATTCTTGGGTAAATTTCACAAAACTGCCTGAACTCTATGGGATTTCTAAAAATCTTGTAAGGCCTATTTCACACCAAACCCTCTAAAATTTTAAACTTTCTCATGGACCTCTCTAACAGTGTTAATGCATGACATCGACAAACATTATTTTGATTATGTAAGAATTAAGTGCTTGTTGATGTGTGGGAAAATTTGGAAGTACAAAAGATTGTCTCGCGTGATTGAATTTAAATATCTTCTAAAAAGAAAGTTCGCTCGCTAATGACGTGTAATGGTGAGGTTCAAAGATCAAACTACATTGTATCTTTGATTGACGATATCTTTCAATTCTCTCCATAGAGTCATTGTTTTAGTATGTTTTCAGAGAATTCAGAGAGTGCTCTACACATTGAACCACTTCACCAATCTAAAAGAGATTAAGGGTCAAAGGAATTCGTCTTTAGGCTTAATCTGTACGTCGAAGAAACTTAGATTCTTTTATTCCGCATATTAGCTCTTTATTTCTCGGAGGCTAGTTAGTAATTTTGCAGTTATTTTATATCATATATAAGGGGTCGGATTTTATATATAGAGTTATCTCGGTTATTATATTGCAGAAGGTTTTCTATGCTATTGTCGTATAGCGTGCCCTTGCATTTCCAATGTAATTTACATAATGTTTTTAATATTAATATAGATTTTGTTGTTGCACATGTGCTTTGGGTGTTTTACATATAAATGTTATATTATGCTCTAGAAATTGGTTTGTTAGATCATGCACGGTGAACAATCACTTGCGTAGAGATATGATCTACTAGAGATTTTTTAAACTTTTACTTGACCTATAACTAGTGAAGGATAACTATGTTATAATAGGTTAGGATAACTATGTTATAATAGGTTATCATGTGTAACACTGATATGAAGGGTGTGGTGGTGGGTCTTAACAACTGGGATTGGAGACTCCTTGAGTGTACATCATGAGCACACATGTTTATGTGTATAGTTAAAGAATGTATCTGAATTCTCTAAGACAGTCACCTAAGAGATAAAAAATTCAGTTTGTTACATGATCCCTTAGACTTGATGGTGTTGTTATTTCCAATATGATAATTTAGTATACTTTGATGTGATGATTAAACTTGCTTTCTAACTGAAAGAATCAAAGTGCTACAAAACCCGAAATATTGGGTACCTAGATTTCATTTAGGAAAATGATGGATATCTAAGTGCTACAAAACCGAAATCTTGGGTAACTAGATTTCATTTAGGAAAATGATAGATATCTATAGAGGATCCAAGATGCTCATTATGATATTGATTTTTTAAAAATATATCTATTTATTATATAATGATATTTTAAAAATAATTTTTGGGAAAATATAAATTGAATTTTTAGACATCATATCTCTCTTGTTTTGCATCTTCTCGATGGGTGGATTGAGTTGGTGGTTTTCTCTTAAGGAATTTTTCAAGAAAATATCTTGGGATTTCAATGGAAGTTCTAAAATAGATATTGAAGTAATTTTGAACATCTCTTTTACCTAATTTAATTAGTGATTATGATATAAATGTCCGCCTTTGTTATATCTTGTTTTCCTACATTCTGTTCATAGGGTTTTCTAAGGTTTTAGAGCCATCTCTCGTATGAGAATGAGTAATCTTTACTAACTCCTAGGTATCAAAGATAAAAGATAGGACAATTCAGGGTGTCAAAGTGAATTAATATATGACTTAAAATATCCAAGATGAAGTTTTTTCTGTTAGGCGTATCTTATTTATTTGATCACACTTGATTTCATGTGAGACGCCAGTTCCAATGGAGTTAGTTTTTGGGGTTAGTTAAATTTTTCGGTGGTTATGTCAAACAAGGCCTTTTTCTTTGGGTGGGGGTTGTGAAATTTACCTAAGTTTGTCTATGATTTTTTTCAAGCTGGCAAGTATTTGAACTTTTTAATATAAATTTCTACTTAAAAATGAGTTCTACAATATGTCCCCATTAAGTACAGAACCTAATATTGAGATACATGCTTGAGGTTTGACTTCATGCTATGAACCTTCGTAGTGATGCATTGCATAATATATATTTGATTCAATGCACCCAAACAAAAAAAAAAATACTAAATATAGGCCAAAGTTCTCAAAAAATTAAACACTTTGTATGCGACCTACATAATCTTAGCACTAATGGGTGTGAGGTTGATTAGTGAGAGCCATGCACCGACCAGTTATAATTAGCCAACTTCACATTCATATTGAAAGAACAGATTTCTCTCTCTCTTTTGCTTGAGAAGAGAGTTGGTTGCATGTATTTATAGAAAATGTGTGTACGGTTCCAGAAAGATTACAAATGGATTGTATACCTGTTTTACATTATGATGACTTTTGAATTTCAAATACTTGCCGACTTATCTTGCACAAACTTTCCATCTGCAGAGGATTCTGAAAATATTACGTCATGGTTGAAATTGTTCGCACTCTCACAACCTTTCCATCTTTAGAGGATTCTGAATTTATACCTTGACTAACACATAATTTGGGTTAGAGATACATTGTACAATTTTCCACTGAGAACAAAATAAATATATGGTAATTCATTTAGAAAATCTTATGAATATTTGCTCTTTTTCCACTATATATACCCGCTACTATGGGTTCTCCTATCAATATCTTATATTCAAGGAGTTGGAAAGTAGGAAAAACCTTCAAAACCCAAGATGAAGTTCTTTGCGTTTGTTGTCATTTTCGCGTTGGTCTTCGTCCAGCACAGCCAAGGTATGCATCAATTGTTGGGCTTTCTTATCAGCTAGTTGGCACTATCGCATTTTATTGTAAGCTTTTTTTTAGTCATTTATTCACCGTAAGTTTCCAGTTTAATATTATTTCATGAAAAAATATGCAGGTTAGTTAAAAAAAACTGGTTACGGAAGATATACATGCTGTACTTTAATTTTAACAAGTGCAAAAACATTTTCATTGATATTTCTAAGTGTGAGGTCATGTACAATTAAATATTCATATGTATAGATATTTTTAAAATTCTAAAATTATGGCTTATAATGATGGAGAAGGGACTTTTCTTAATACATAAAGAATAGATAGATATGAGAAAATATAGAGTTTCTCTACAACACAACTCAACGCAACATGCTAAAGTCGGACAGAGAACAGATAGATTAACTTCTTTTTGAACATCAGATAATCTCATGCAGTAGTAAGCTAATCATGTCTAATTAATGTGTTTTCATTTATTTGTTATATGTGACCACTAGGGGACGGGTTATGCACTCATCCGGAGGCGATATGCCAAGGTGATTATCCTATGAAAAATTGCACCGTGAAGAACTGCATTATATATTGCGTCAACAAGAACGGACCAACTGTTGACCTTGGTGGTGAGTGCCCTAATGCTAACACCTGCAGGTGCACCTGGTGCTGTAAACCGTAAAAATGTAACAATTGACTTTGTATGGAGCAATTGTTCTCCAATAATTTGGTTTGACCAATAAAAAAAGCGGGAGATATATATGAAGTTATTGAAGTAAAATTAATCTCTCTTTGTATCTCTGTTGCAACAAACTTTCAACATAAATATAATTAATCTAGTTATCTACACAGCTCAAAAGCTACTTGGACAGAAAAATTATATGCTTTAAAGATTTCCATCTTCTTTTTTATTCCATTGCATTCTATGAAGATTTTTCACTTTTAGCCCTCCAAATTAACACCATCAAGTACGACGTGTCACGTGACAGGCGCGTTATCAAAAATTGCAAACTACCCCTTAGCCGCCAAGAGATTAATAGAAATAATAAAGAGGATAAAAGAATATTTTTTTATCACCAAGGAGTATTTCCATCCTTTCTGATTATGTATTTGACATGCGGCTCGTTATATTTAACGGTATTATTCTGGGTGTTAAAATAAAAAGCTTCAAGGATTCCCTAGAATAAAAGAGATTCAGGGAGGTTGTATTGAATTGCAAACCCCTCGAAGTTTTGGGGATTTTTAGGTCCTCTTTGGTGATTAATTTATATAAATTTGGCCTTTACCCCTCTTTTACAATCTTACCGTAGTACTGGCTCTTCAGAAGAGAAGATTAAATTAGATTATAGATTCACTGAAAAATGTGGAATACATAAGGAATTATCTACAAATGTCTATCTAAGATTCTAAAGTTTAGATTTTAAAGAGGGTCCTTTCTTAAGTACCATAAGCCTGTATGTGGTGTGAACCCATTTACGACGAAGAGTTTTGGCTCAAAGCACCACGTTACTTCCTAACTTATATTTTGATGTTGGTGACTGTTAGATACTAGTTTTATTAAAATATTTTTTTAATATTTAATGAAAATTTGATCAACAGTTGCGGTTAGACAAAAAGACTACCATTTCTGGTTTTGCGGGGTTTTGACTAACAGCAATAGGAAAACTCCCATGATCTATACGAGCAACAAAACAGTCAGTAGACCTGAGTTATGGATTAATATATCTGCTAACTTAAAACTTTTTTTTTTTTTTTTTTTTGGTGAAAATGCACTGGCTTCATTTTTTTTAAACAAATTAAAACATTAAAATCCCTTAAAATCCCAATTTTACTCTTCATTGAAGCAATACAACACAATAATCTCGCTTTCCATGAGATTGGGACCTTTGCTACTCACCAGGCAATCCCTTTCCATTGTGTCATGTCTCTCGAGAGAGAGGGAAAACAAAATGAGAGTCCACAAACGAGGCAAACAAAATGAGAGTCAACGAACGAGGCAAACAACAACGTAGCGTTGCGTGCTCCGGCACGTGAGTACCATTATATAAGTCCAATTTTGTAGATATTAAATATTTCCTGCATGTGGCAATGCCCACCCCTGATCTCCTTCTGTAAATTGTACTGTAGAAATTGTAAATGGATTCTGTTCTTCATTTCTCTCGCTTATGTTTCCTCCTTTTTGGTGCTAGCTCTTGCTGCTCTTTCTGCAAGTAAATTTAATTTAATTTTTTGAGATTTTTTTTCTTTGGTAAGTTATTGTTGGTTAATGTGCATTTGGACGTTTAAATAGAAAAAGTTAGCTATTATTTTTTTTACAAATTTAGAAGTTACAGAATTTGTGTATTGCTTAAATTTGAAAAATTAATGTAAAGCCAAAATAGGGAAGACTATAATGTTTGCATAATAGATCACAAATCTTAACAAGTTTTAATCGACTGGAAATTTTAATATCTTCATTTTTAGAAGATTTCTATTATTTCGCCTTATACTCCAAACTAGGGTCGCCCAAGGCGGTCGCTCCGGCTTGAAAACCGGGTCCTGCAAAATCTCGGACCGACTCAGGCCCTGCCGGTCCCGCCCGACCAGCCGGCACCTACTGCAATTCTCTTTTTATAATTTATTTTTTGTTAAAAAATTCAAGAGTATAAATAACAATAAATTAAGCGAAATTTTGATAAAAATCAATCATATTATTAATCATTTGTAATTATATAATTTACAAATACAAAAACATAGAAATTAAAATGATAAAAATAAATTCTTTATTAATAATCGGTTAATCACTAACAATTACAAATTTATTTTGGAATTTGTCGCATCACAATAGATGAATAGTACATCCCAATTAGGTTGGGACCTATTCATCTATATCACTATCATTTGCAACTCTTTTCAAAATAATTGATAAATTTTCACCTAAAAAATAAAAATTACAAATTAATTACTCTTTATCTCTATCTCTTATTCCCAAATCTTGAAGTTTGTCTTCAATGCTAGCCATCCGATCGATGCCTTGAGTTCTCTTCTCGTATCTCCACCAATCTTGTAGGCACATTATCGCCTGTACGGTAGACGGATCCAGCGATGTCCTGTGTTCATCGATCAAACGTCCTGATGTGCTGAAGGCGGATTCCGAAGCTACCGTCGAAACCTGCACTGTTAGTAAATCACGAGCAATTATGGAAATTATAGGATATGAAACTATTCCATATACTCTCCACCATTGTAAAATATCGAAACTATTATTTTAATTTTTAGTTAAAGATGCGGTTAAATATTGATCAATTTCAGAAACTTCCATTGATGATGCAGATCTAGATCCAGATCCACCAGTTAGCTGAGCTATCAATAATTTCCTATCAAAACTCTTATCTTTGCCCCGACTCCGACTTAAACTTGTAGAAGCAAAAGCTGTAGGCTGATGTGTAGCTACACCATATCTAGCTGCATACTCATCATATAATCTTTGAAAATAATTTCTAATAGTATTATGATGAGTAGTAGCAGTAATAGTTTGATCATCATCAGTGTCTATTATCATGTTATCATACAAAGAATTTAACAAATTTCGAAGGCCAACATCCTTCAAACATGGATCAATAAGAACCCCAAACCAAAAAATAATAGGAATAGGACTAAAATATTTTTAAATTTACTTTCCATTTGAAAAATCATATCTCCAAAATAAGTATCCATACAATAATTATTAAAAAAGTTAGAATATTTAAAACTTGTAAAGCGGCTTGAATAATAGTTGGATAATAACAACGGATAATAGCATAGTAGCATCATAAAAACTTGTAGCATCTCTTTTACATTATATATAACTGACCATTCATCCACGCTATTCCATACATACTACCGAGCTAGAACTAGAAGTATTAAAAGCAATAAAATTATTTATAATTTCTTTATATTCTATTGCTACATTTAACATTGCATAAGTAGAATTCCACCTAAGGTCAACATCTTTTGGAATTAACTGGTTTAAAATTTTTTCTTTTACACAATTATTTCCATCTTTTAAGTCTTTGTTTAGAAGCATTAATAGCAAAAGTTACATCCCTAACCTTTTCTATCATGGGTTTAATTTCATTAAATGCACTTTGAACAATTAAATTCAAAATATGACGATACATCTAATATGAAAAATATCACCATGACATGGCAATAACAAAGATGATCCGATATGATCTACGACTACATTATTATTACTTGCATTATCTAGTGAAAGAGAAAATATTTTTTCAGAAATTTCTAATTTTGAAAGTTCTTCTATTATTAAATTTACAATATTACCCAAGCTGAATCTTCAAATGCAATAAAAGAAATAACTCTTTTAAACATTTGCCAATTATCATCAATCTAGTGTGTTGTGATACATAAATAACCAGTTTGTGCTCTAGATGTCCAAATATCAGAAGTTTATAATGAAAATTTACAGTTTAAACTTTGAAAATAAGAAATTATTTTTGCTTGTTCTTCGTGATAATATTTCAAAATATCACGTTGACAAGATTGACGAGAAATTTTTTAAATGCGGATAAAACCATTTGTAATCATATCTTCAAATTCATCATCTTCTACTAATTTAAAAGGAATGTTTTAAGAATAATAAACCCGATGACGATTTTCTCGACTTTAATTGCGCCATAGTTCCAACTACCGAGACTACCGGAGGATGAGGATTGGGAGAGTAAAGTTTGTCGGATATCACCTGGAAGGTTCGACCTTTGTTGTGCTTATCTAAATGGCGCTTGAGGTGGTTGGTGCCGCTTTTATGATGAGCTTGGAAAATCTGACGCACAACGCACACTTAGCCTTCTAGGTGAGAAGCCTACCGTGTTGATCCCCTCATGGACGCCTATCTTCTCAAGAAGTTCCACACATCGGATCTCGGCCTTTAGGAGCTCTAGGTGTGGAATCGCCACCGGAGTCGGGATCAATATCGGTAGGAGGAGTAGCTGTAGCTCCTGTAGTAGGAGTATTTGGGCTCGTTTTAACATCGAGAATTGGCATTTGCGCATCATAATCGGAGGAGGAAGCCATTTGATTGTCGGATTAGAGAGTAAAAGCAAGAATTAGAGAGTATTAGAGAGTATTAGAGAGAAGTAGATGAGTTTTGTATGAGAAAAATAAATGAAAACCCCCCTCTATTTATAGAACCAGCCCCCTAACCAAATGACCAAAATACCCTTAAATTTTAGCCCTTTTTTGACCATTTTTGGGGGTATTTTGGTCAAAATGGCCAAAATGACCGTTATTGACCCCGGACCGGGCCGGACCGGACTGGCCTAAACGGTCACAAAACGATCACATTTGTGACCATTTTGACCGGGCCGGTCCCGGCTGCTAGGCCAACGGTCACATTTGTGACCGTTTTGGCAGGGCCGGCCCGGTCAACCCGGCCAAACGGTCACAAATGTGACCGTTTCACCAACGGCCGGGCTGATTCCTACCGCCCATCGGCCTTGTCCTAAGTCCCGCCGCAGCCTCAGCCTAGCTCGACCAACTCTCCCCGCCTAATTTCGCGCCAAGCTGCCGTCCTATGGGCGCCAAGAGGCGACCGGACCTGCCCAACCCGACTTGGGTCTTCAAGGCCAAGCTCGCCCGGTCCGCCCAAGGCCCATTTGACTTCCTACTCCAAACGATCCCTTAAAATAACTTTGAAATTTTTTTCCAAACGTATAACTAAATTCATGTAGTTTCTTTTGGGAAGGGAAATAAAATAAAATAAATTTAACTAAAAACTAAATTATCATTTATTTATAAAACATACCAATTTTCGACCAAGAATGGTAGATGCTAACTCAATCGGTTATTTTCAAAATATACATTAGCTAAGTAATTTTTCTAAATTGAATTTTTAAAATATATTTTTAAGAAATTATTATATTTGAAATTTGTTGGAATCAGGATGTTTTAATGGGAAAGTAGATCCCAATATTTAAAGTTCCAACAATAAATTTTTTTGGTCATAGGCCCCAAAAGAAAACTTCATGCCATCAAAATTTCCAACTTTCCCACGTTGTTTCAAAATTTCTCAATGCCTCCCAATTTGTGTCCCACCTTTTTAGTCATATTGCATGCCAATCCAAGCATGGAGAGAGAGAAAGACACAAAACCCAAAATACCTCTTATCTTCTTCTTCCTCCCCCAATCGCCTCCTCCCTCCTCCTCTCAGCCCATCTCTTTCTTCCTTCTCTCCTCTCCTTCTCCTCTCATAACTCATCTCCTTCTCCTCCTGATCTGACTCGGATCTCGACGCTGACTGATTGATTTCGCAAAGCGATGAGCGATGACCATGATGATCAGGATGACGATTTATCTCCACTGGCCGACATGCTCCTCCCTCCACCAGTAGTAACAACCACTACTCCTTCAAGTACATATAAATATTATCAATCGCCTAAAAGCACTCCATCTCCCTCCGATTCCTCCTCCTCCCTACTCCTCTTCCTCCTCCACTAGGTTCAGCACCACCCAACGACAAAGGCCGAGGAGTAAGAAGGAGCTCGAGCCCAAATTAGACTTAACACGCAAAGGAAATAGAACTAACATGAAGCGTAATAGACTTAACACGCAAAGGAAATAGAACTAACATGAAGCGTAATAGAATTAACATGAAGTTGAATAGAATTAACATGCAACCTAATAGGAAGTTGAATAGAATTAACATGCAACCTAATAGAATTAACATGAAGTGAGATTGAATTAACATGAAGTGGAATAGAATTAACATGCAAGAAAATAGAATTAACATGTAGTGAAACTAACATGAACCTCAAGATTCTTGTTAAATTCAATTTGATTCATGTTAAGTCTAATTTAATTCAATTAAAACGCCAAAATGCCATTATCTCCTCCATATTCTTGCATGTTAAGTCTAAAACAAGTCGAATGAGTCTTAACATGAACCATGTTAAGTCTATTTCAACTTATTTTTAAGTCTAATTTCATGTTAATTCAATTTATTTCATGTTAAGTCTAATTTAATTCAATTAAAAATAAAAATAAAAATAAGTTGAAAATAGACTTAACATGAAACATGTTAAGTCTATTTCAACTTATTTTTAAGTCTAATTTCATGTTAATTCAATTTAATTCATGTTAAGTCTAATTTAATTCAATTAAAAATAAAACAAAAAAATAAGTTGAAAATAGATTCATGTTAAGTCTCATTCGACTTGTTTTAGACTTAACATGGAAGAATATGGAGAAGATAAGGGCATTTTAGCGCTTTTAATTGAATTAAATTAGACTTAACATGAATCAAATAGAATTTTACAAGAATATCGAGGTTCATGTTAGTTTCATCGCAGTTAATTCTATTTCATCGCATGTTAATTCTATTCCACTTCATGTTAATTCTATTCAACTTCATGTTAATTCTATTTTACTGCATGTTAATTCTATTCGTTGCATGTTAATTCTATTTTGTTGAAAATAGAATTAACATGCAACCTAATAGAATTAACATGAAGTGAGATTGAATTAACATGAAGTGGAATAGAATTAACATGTAGTGAAATAGAATTAACTCAAGTGAAACTAACATGAACCTCAAGATTCTTGTTAAATTCAATTTGATTCATGTTAAGTCTAATTCAATTAAAAACGCTAAATTCAATTAGACTTAAAAATAAGTTGAAATAGACTTAACATGGTTCATGTTAAGACTCATTCGACTTGTTTTAGACTTAACATGCAAGAATATGGAGGAGATAAGGGCATTTTAGCGCTTTTAATTGAATTAAATTAGACTTAACATGAATCAAATTGAATTTAACAAGAATATCGAGGTTCATGTTAGTTTCACTACATGTTAATTCTATTTTATCGCATGTTAATTCTATTCCACTTCATGTTAATTCAATCTCACTTCATGTTAATTCTATTCGTTGCATGTTAATTCTATTCAACTTCATGTTAATTCTATTCGTTGCATGTTAATTCTATTCAACTTCATGTTAATTCTATTCGCTTCATGTTAGTTCTATTTCACCGCTGTTAAGTCTATTCTCGCTCATGTTAGTTCTATTTCACCGCTGTTAAGTCTAATTTGGGCTCGAGCTCATTCTTAATCCTCCAAAGACTGTCCGCTCTTTCCTGTGGTGCTAGAACTTGGGCGGAGGCGAGGAGGAAGAGGAGTAGGGAGGGAATCTGGAGGGGAGATGGAGTGCTTTCGACGTGTAATAATATTCCATATGTAATGGAATGAGTAGTGATTGTTTACTACCGTGGAAGGAGGAGCAGTGAGGCGGAGGAGACACGAGTAGTGCCGTGATGGTGATGGAGGAGGAGAGGAGAGGAGAGGAGAGGAGAGGAGAGGAGAGGAGAGGAGAGGAGAGGAGAGGAGATGAGAGGAGGAAGAAGGAGATGGATTATGAGAGGAGAAGGAGATGAGAGGAGGAAGAAGGAGATGGAGAGGAGGAGAAGAAGAAGGAGATGGATTATGAGAGGAGAAGGAGATGAGAGGAGGAAGAAGGAGATGGATTATGAGAGGAGAGGAGAGGAGATGAGAGGAGGAAGAAGGAGATGGATTATGAGAGGAGAAGGAGATGAGAGGAGAGGAGAGGAGAGGAGAGGAGAGGAGAGGAGAGGAGAGGAGAGGAGAGGAGATGAGAGGAGGAAGAAGGAGATATATTTTGGTTTTGTATCTTTCTCTCTCCATGCTTAGTTGGCATGCAATGATGACTAAAAAGGGGGACACAAATGGGGCACTTGTGAGGGTCAAACACATGGGGAAAGTTGGAGGGGGTCGGTCACATGAAGTTTTGTTTTTGCCTTGACACAATTTTCCCAATTTTTTTCATATCACCCCGAACTTTGAGTATCTCACAAAACTCTAAACTTTAAAAATTTCACAAAAATTTGCTAACATTATTAATGGAATCAATGACCTACACAATCAAAATAATGTAGGAACAGCCATTAACATTGTTAGAGGCCTCCATGTAAATTTGAAAGCTTAGAGGGTTTTGCATCTCTCTGGAAGTCCATGGGAGTATGGTTTGGAAAAAGTTCACTGAGTTTTGTACGAAACCGCACTTCCAAAAAAGTTCAGGGGGTATTGTGAAATTTACCCTTTTAATTCTTTACTAAGCTCTTTTTCATATTTTACAGGAAAGATGGGATGATAGTAGAGGAGAGATGGTGGAGGTGTTATCCATCTGTAAATCAGAGGACACTTTTGATAATTTTAAAACTTTGCTATGATGATATTCATCGGGACAATGACATTGGATCAATTGGATTAAGACTTTACTTTATGATGTTATTACATTATTCACTAATATTTAATATATTTTAGTGTTATCATAATATTAATTATATTATTATAATATTACTTTATAGTATTTAATATAATATAACAATATAATTATAGTATTCCTATGATAATGTAATATATTATATTATAATTTAATATTTAATTATTATATTTAATATAATAATATATTAATTATATTATAACTTAATTATTATGTATTTAATAGTATTAAATATATTGATAATATTATTTGTTTTTATAATATTAGAATATTATAACAATAATAATATTCTTCATAGTACGATATGATATAATATATGAAATTAATATAATATAATATTAATTAATAATATTGAATGTATTATTGGTATATTATGGTAATTGTAGTATAATATTATTATATTATATACATTACTATTGTTATGGTCATAACCACTAACCAAAGGATCGAGAGAAGCCAAACGCTAACTGACGACGCTTGTTTACCAATGAGAACCGACACGAACCTCCACACCCAACCCACCGACCGCCTGCATTTACCGACTCTCACATGATCCTAGACCATCGCCATAGCCGACGCGAGAGGCGGTACTGGCTACCATCGACAACCCTCTCCCGCAGACGACGCTAGGCAGAACGGTCCGTCCGCCTACCAATTGACCACCTCGTAACTATTCCATCGCCGCCGTCCCCGGACGACATGGGGCGACTAGCTATCACCTCCAAACTCAGCCCGTCGGACGACGCGAAGGCGGCAGCACGTCCTTCCAACCCGCCGCCCACGACCCCTTCCTACAAGTTGCCGACCCTCCAAACAATGTGGAACGAATCCAGCCTGACCTTCGGCCACTCATCCTCTAGAGCACGCGATGAGGCGCTCCCAATCGCCGCCTTCAATCATCCCAAGGACGCCTCTAGGGGTCAGGAGTCGGCCGCCCAGCCCACGCGCTCCCCTTCTCTCACCTGGTGGTTCTCTCCACTCAAACGACGGCCACACAAGACTCGAACCCATCAACATCACATTAAATGCACCGACACCTTTAATTCCCCATCTCTCACAAGATTTAAGACACCTCGACCCATGCGCCACAGGCCGCCAATCCCATCCCATTAATGGCGAATAGACCACACCAACCCTCGATTACGCCCAATTTGACACTCAGACAGCCACCACTCTAGCAAAGTGAGGGATGTTCACCAATCCTCGGCTCACACGTGGAGGGGAGGGTGACTCACCGTGGTTCCCAAACTAATGGAAAGACGGAAATACCCCTTAACCCTACCTATAAAGAGAAACGTGAACAGCCTAACAAGGTAAGCAATCTTCCAAGTGAATTCCGCCCACCGCATTATCACACATTACTAACTTGACCGTCGGAGGAACCACCGGAGATCCCAACTCCGCCTCTTGTGTCCTTCTTGTTGTTGTAGGCGAACCCTTTGATCGAGTCAGCCATTGGCTTTAGGAGAGAAAGCGACTCTCGCTTCTTTAAAACTAAACTCATCCGAGGTTAGTGACCGTGATTATATACATCATCAGCTTGGCGCCCACCGTGGGGCCTCCTTTCTTCTTCTTGCGCCTATGTCCATGGCGATGATCTTTCCTGCCTGAGGACCTACATGCGGGCTATGTCACCTGTGCCCAACTCCGTGAATCCACCAGAAGATCACCCTAGCCATGCAAGCCACCATGCATGCCCGCTTCCAAGCTTTTGCAACCGACCTCTTCACCGCCTCATTTTAACAAAGCAGTTAGTCGCCATCAGCCAAGGGCCGCCTCCGCCACCCGCCACTCCACCGCTGTGGTAACCACCGCTGGCCAGAGTGTGTCCCGCCTCGAGACTCCCCACCTTGACAAGTCACAGGAATCACCGAGCTGCCACTCACCTCTACAATAGCCAACTACCATGGCGCCAGCTCTAGGCCGCCTCCCGTGATTCGACTCACCGATGAAAGCCCTTCCCAGCCTAAGGCGGTAGACCGCCCACCGGAAGACCTCCAGACCAGACCACCAAGAACACCATTCCCGACCCCACCAACAAGACGGGCGACTACAATCAAGTGTACCAAATGGTCACGACGCCATCGGAGGAACACCCCTTCACCGACTCCATCATGAAAGCACCGGCCGAGAAATTCAAGATGCCGACAATGGACAAGCACGGGTGATAGAGACCCACCGAGCACGTGCAAGACTACCACAACACCATGATCATGATGCATACCGTTTACTATTTGTCGCCGCTTCCTGCTACTTTGACAGAAGCCAAGCTTTGGTGGAACTCATTGGAGAAGAGGTCCATTGGTAGCTTCAAGAGCTAAGCCGGCAGCTCATCCACCACTTCTTGGCCAACGCCAAGCCTAAATTGCCCTCCGGTGTGCTCATTCAAACCAAGCAGAGTCGGGCGAGCCTCGTGAGCCTACATCAAGAGGTTTCAGCGAAGAGGCTAGAAGTCAAGACCAAGGGAGCAAAGTAGCTATGGCAGCCTCGGTAGCTGGGTCAGCGACCCTACGACCGTCCAAAGCCCTCAACAAGAAGCCCATCAGAGCTACGAGCACTTGATGTCCAAAGCCCATGCTTACATGAACATGGAAGAAGCTTAAGCTTACAAGATCGCCACAAAGAAATGAGTCCAAAGAGATGCCCACGACTACCCCAAGACGCCCCCACCAACAACGCCAAGATTCTCATCCTCCTCACCACCACCTATGCCGCCTCCAAAGAACCCATCCCGCTAGGTCGGTTCTGCACTGGCCGGAGGGCGAGCCGAGGCACATCCCAAGGAATCCTCCTCCCAAGAACAACCGCAGTGGTCGGTTCGACAGAGGGAGGATAGAAGAGCAGATACTCCCCCTGTTCACAGCCCTCAACACCTCCTTTCGGGCCCCGGACAAGGCCCAGAGAAGGGCTCCTCCACAAGCCCCCTCACGATGAGAGCAGACTGAGCAAGAGAGACTCAAGGGCGATTCTGGCCGATACCACGGGACACGGCCACGACACCGAGAGTGCCGTGTTCTCGAAGGACATTGAAGACCTCATCCAAAGAGGCTTCTTGAAGAATTTGATCTACCGAGAGCAACAAGCAAAAGAGACGATCACGCCCTCGCCTCTGGCCCCCAGACTCCACCCTCGAGCCAGTGGAAGCCGGCCAAGGGAGTCGGGAGTCATCAACACCATCACGGGGTCCGACCTTAGAGGGGAGTCCAACAACGCCCAAAGAGGTATGCCAAGCATGCCCTACGGTGAACAAATGCGGACAAGAAGCTTAAGGTCGATGTATCCATCTTTCCGGGCCGAGGTTTGAGACGCTGGCGATTGACCCCATCGCCATATCACCGATATCTACGCTTTAAAGTGAAGAGGATCATGATCGACACCGAGCTCACGACATATTGTTTTTGGACACGCTCAACCGTATGGGTATTGATAAGTCCAAGCTCCACCGCCTTTAGGTCACCCGATTGGTTTCACACGGCATTCTCGCCTTCCGTGAGGGCAAATCACCCTTCCCTCGAGCAGCCTCCGTACAATCGACCGCGGACGCCCAGCTTGTAGTAATGGACATCAAGTCGGCACATAATGTCATCTTGGGTCAACGCCCCTCCACAACCGGGCCATCCCGCCCACCTATCATCAAATGATCAAATTCCCAGATCGGGAGTGGGGTAGTCCGAGCGACCGTAAGGAAGCCCGAGCTTGCTACGCCCTCCACCAAGGGAAAAGGAGTCGCGACCGCCATGCCCATCGAGAAGACGGTTCGCCACCGAGAGGAGCGAGAGGACGATTCCAGCTTGAGGACCTCCATGAGATTCCCATCGACCACAAGGGCGTAGAGGACACTCAGATCGGATCCACCTCCTGAGCCATTAAGAGGTGCGATAACTACTTTTCTTTTATCTAATCTCGATGTGTTTGCTTGGAGTCCAAGACATGCCGTATTTCGCCGACGCCATTTGCCATGAGCTCTCGTCGACCGACACGCCAAACCGTTCGACGTAAGAAGAGGCACTGGGCCCGAGCAAAAGGCGCAGCAGAGGAAGTCGAAGCGGCTCCCCGAGAGCGGACTTCATTCGGGAGGTCCAATACCCCAGTGGTTGTCCAACGCCGCCCTAGTGAAGAAGTCTAGCGGCAAATGGAGGACGGGCCGACTTCACCGACTCAACAAAGCATGCCCCAAGGACACCACCCTCCCCGCATTGATCGCTTGGTGGACGAAGTGCGACATCGCTTGCTAAGTTTCTTGATGCTTTTTCGTGTTACAACCAGATCCGCATGGCGAGGCATGATCGAGAAGACGCCCTTCATCACCTAATCGAGGCACCTTTTGCTACAAAGTGATGCCCTTTGGTCTCAAGAATGCCACACCTACCAGGTCGGTCAACAAGATCTTCAAGGCCCAACCGCCGCAATGTGGAAGCCTATGTGGACGACATCTTGGTGAAGTCGAGATTGGCACCATATCACCGACTGAAGGAGACCTTCACCACCCTCCGGCTACCGCGATGAAGCTCAACCCACCAAATGTGCTTTTGAGTGCAGCCGGAAATTTCGGGATTTATGATCACCCGTAGAGGGATTGAGATCAACCCGAGAAGATAGAAGCCATCGAGCGACTCCCCGAGCCAGACCATGAAGGACATTCAAGCTCAATGGGAAGATAGCCGCTTTGGGCGCTCGGCCCAAGTCTGCAGAGAAGCCTCCCTTTCTTCAAAGTTCTCGAGGGGCCAAAGATCCCAAGAAGAAGTTGGAATGGACCAAGAATGCCGGGCACGCCGAGAACTCAAAGCATATTTGAGCACCAAACCACTCCTGAGCCAACCGGTGGAAGGGGAGACCCTATACCTATACCTTGGCCGTCTCACCCGAAGCAGTGAGCTCGGCGTTAGTTAGAGAAGAAGACCACATCCGTAGCCGGCCTACTATGTCGGGCCGGATCTTGAGAGCGGGAGTTGAACTACCCCTTAATCGAAAAGGCAGCCTTCGCGACTCATCACTACGGCTCGCCGACACGTCCGCATTTCCAAGCGACCTATTATCGCGGCGACAAGCCTTCCGATGAAGAAATCCTCGGAAGTCCCACCACATCGGAAGGATGGTGGCATGGTCGATCGAACTCAAATAATATGATGTTCGGCCGAGCCCGTGACCACCATAAAGCGCAAGCGCTGGCCGACTTCCTCATAGAGTCCACCTCGCCAGATGGCGGCAGATGACCTAGCTACTCCTCGCCAACCCATACCCCCAGCCTGGTCGGGCAGCCGCAGGGTCGTGGTTCCAACCTCGAGCCGACTCAAGTCGCTTCTGGTGGGAGTTGAAGGTGGACGGATCCTCGTGAGGCGGGAGCGGAGCCGGGCCGCCCTCGCAGCCTCGGGGGGCAGCCACGAGCAGCCCATCGCCTTGCCCCCACCAACAATGAGGCCGAATACGGCCTCATAGCCGGCTCAAGGGCCTCTAGCACCAAAGCCGAGAGTCTACTCAGCCGCCGACTCTCGCTTGGTCGCTCATCGTTAACGGCAAGTACGCAAAAGATAAAAGGATGGCTCAATACCGAAGATTGTCAAGGACCCGCCCCCACTTCGCCAACTTCAAGATCATCCAAGTCCTCGCTACCGCTAACGCCGAGCGGATGCCTTGTCAAAGCTAGCATCGACCAGCCTTTGAGTAGCTCCGACCCATCTTCGCCGACACACTTCCCCATTCCAAAGATCGCTGAAGTCCCTTCGATGTCATGCACCGACCCTTCTGGGAATCCTGGCATGGACCTTTCATCCAACTCTGACAACGGCCCTTACCCATCAATTCTAGCAGAGGCTGAAGAGTTTGCAGAGGGTCACTCCGCTACCTCATGATCGACGGCCAGCTCTATCGGTCGCCCTACCTAGGCGCCGGGTGGGGCCCTATCTCCTGCCTCCACCACCGGGCCGATTATGTTCTAAGGGAAATCCACGAGGGCACCTCGCTGAAACCACCTGTGGGCAAGAACTCTTGCCCGTAAGATTATACGCCAAGGATATTACGGCCGCACATCATCAGCCTCTAATTCCTGCCGTCCAAATGCAAAATGTCAATTCTTCGCAGAGATTCCTAGAGCCGCCACGTAACTCACTTCTATCTTCAGCCCCCACTCTCCAATGGGGACCGGATATACCGGGCCGCTCCCCATTGCCTCGTGGCAACAGAATTTTGATAGTCGCCATCGACTACTTCACCAAATGGATCGAGGCCGAGCCTTTGGCGAAGATTGGGAGACCAACATCACCGCCTTTGAAGTCGATCAGATGTCATTTTACGCCCCCGCCATTCATCACCGACAACGCACCCGCCCAAAAATGAGGATTCCAAGATTTTTGTGAAGAATGGGAGATCAAGCTCAAGTTCGCTTCGTAGCCCACCCTGCGTAACGGGCCGGCAGCCGCCAATAAATGCATCCTCCAAGCTTTGAGGAAGAAGGTCGACCAAGCACTCTAAGAATTGGGTTGAAGAACCGCCGAAGATCTTATGGTCGCATTACACCCACAAGAATTCAACCGGGAAACCCCATTCATGCCGACTTATGGAGCGTAAGCGTGATCCCAGCTGAAGTCGGCATGCCCACCATCCGCTCCAACACTTTGATGAAGAAACAAACTCCGAGGGACGCCGAGGACACCGGACTTGATGGAGGAGATCCGCAACCGCTTCTACACCGACAAGTCGCCAATCATCAGCCGATCGCCTCGACATTACAACAAAGAAAGTCCGCCGAGGAGATTCCAAGTGGGCTACCTAGTGCCGAGGAAGGCGGCTCGACAAGGACACCGACGCAAGTTGGCTTAATTGGGAGGGACCCTACACCGCCCTCAAGAACCACGCCCTAACATATCGCCTCGGTCCCGGATGGGAGAGTCCTACCCCATCCCTCGAACATAGAACACCTCGTGAAGTTTTTCAATAAACTAGCATTGTAAATCTCGCCAAAAGCCATCAATATAAATAGAATTTTTCCCGACAATTATCCTTGTCTTAAATGGTACAAGCATTTTAAATAATCACTCGTCATAGTTAGATCAAACCGCCTTCTCACCAAAATGGATCATGAAAGTCCAATTTCATCCGGCCAAGCTCGGATGGTCAGCCTTTGTTGAGCCGAAGTTTAGGGGACCCTTCCCACTAGGCCGAGTCAAGGTGCGCCCTACTCTCCTAACACGAGCCGACATCCCACTCTCTTAGCTTGAGGCAAGGTAACTTCTTACCGGTGTAGTTCAGCACTCTTCCTCGGCTGGTCGAAGTCAAGGAACCCTTCTCGCCACGCCGAGTCAAGGAACCCTTCTCACCTAGTTGAGACAGCGACCCAACTTACCTAGTCAAGCTTAACCTACCACTCCCACTAAGTCGAAGTTGAGGCTTTCCTCCTGCTAGGACGAAGTCAAGGAACCTCACCTAGTCGCACAGTGATTCCCACTCGCCAATTGAGTAACCACGCCTCTACTCGCCAAGTCAAAACGGGTTGCCCAACCACGCCAAGTCGAAGTCAAGGAGCATACCCGCCGCCAAGTCGCTTCATGTGATCCGGACATTAAGACCTAGGGCGCCAATAAGGGTCAACCTACGGGTCGCCCTTTCACGGAGTCGCCGCCCCACGCGGAGCCGGCTCAGCTTGCTCTTTTGCCTCAAATGTAGATCGCTCGCCAACATTAAGACCTAGGCGCCACGAAGTCCTAGCGCCACCACGCCACCGCCCTTTCACGGAGTCGCCGCTTCCCACGGAGCCGGCCAGCTTGCTCTTTTGCCTCAAATGTAGATCGGCTCGCCAACATTAAGACCTAGGGCGCCACGTAAGTCCTAGGCGCCACCTACGCGGCCGTCTCTACGGAGTCGCCGCCCCACGGAGCCGGCCAGCTTGCTCTTTTGCCTCAAAACAGATCGCTCACAACATTAAGACCTAGGCGCCACGTAAGTCCTAGGCGCCACCTACGCGGCCGTCTCTACGGAGTCGCCGCCCCACGGAGCCGCCAGCTTGTTTCTTTGCCTCAAAACAGATCGGCTCGCCAACATTAAGACCTAGGGCGCCACGTGAAGTCCTAGGCGCCACCTACGCGGCCGTCTCTACGGAGTCGCCGCCCCACGCGGAGCCGGCCAGCTTGCTCTTTTGCCTCAAAACAGATCGGCTCACGAACATTAAGACCTAGGGCGCCACGTGAAACCACCTACGCTGTCGTCTCTTCTACGGAGTCGCCGCTTCCCACGGAGCCGCTCAGCTTGTTTCTTTGCCTCAAAATGATCGCTCACAACATTAAGACCTAGCGCCACGTAAGTCCTAGGCGCCCGACCTACGCTGGCCGTCTTTCACGGAGTCGCCGCCCCACGGAGCCGCCAGCTTGCTTTTTGCCTCAAAATGATCGGCTCGCCAACATTAAGACCTAGGCGCCACGAAGTCCTAGGCGCCACCTACGCTGTCTCTTTCTACGGAGTCGCCGCCCCACGCGGAGCCGCTCAGCTTGCTCTTTTGCCTCAAATGTAGATCGGCTCGCCGAACATTAAGACCTAGGCGCCACGTAAGTCCTAGGCGCCCGACCTACGCTGCCGCCCTTCTACGGAGTCGCCGCCCCACGCGGAGCCGCTCAGCTTGCTCTTTTGCCTCAAATGTAGATCGGCTCGCCAACATTAAGACCTAGGGCGCCACGTAGTCCTAGGCGCCCGACCCACGCGGTCGCCCTTTCACGGAGTCGCCGCTTCCCACGCGGAGCCGGCCAGCTTGCTTTTGCCTCAAAATGAGATCGGCTCACAACATTAAGACCTAGCGCCACGTGAAGTCCTAGGCGCCGACCTACGCGTCGCCTCTCTACTAAGATCTCACTATAAGTAATGACTCGTTAGCTCCGCGACTCGAGAATTAACTCGACAAAGGAACGCAGATAAAGACGCCTCTCAGACGCCTAACCGGCCGGTCGACGGCGCGCCCAACGACCACCACGCCATTGGCCAATTCGAGAGCAGCCCCACAGGCCAATCTGCTGGCCTACTTATGTTCATTGTAAGCCCCACAGGGTCAATCTGCTTTCGGTCTACTTATGTTCATTGTAAGCCCCACTGTGGGCCGAATCGCTTTCGGTCTACTTATGTTCATAGTAAGCCCCACTGTAATGGTGAACCCGCTTTCGGTCTACTTATGTTCATTGTTCCCCACAGTTAATTTGTTTTCGATCCACTTACCATGTTTATTATGAGCCTCACAAGGGCTTACAAGCTTTCAAAAAAAAAAAAAAATAAGGAGACATAAATGAATCGAATAAACAACCATCCATGGAATGCGACCTTTCATTAATATTCCAAGCAAAGCTTTACAATAAACCGCATCCGAAATACCAAAATAAAAGAAAAATTAAAACTACAAGCCTAGATATACATCCTAATAGCCGCTTCCAAGCGTCTTCGCCTTTTCCGGGCTCCTTCTCTCGCCACTTCTGCCTAAGCCGAAGAAGTACTACCAAAGGATTTTGCGCGGACCCCATGGCTCCATATCGACAATAAATCGTAATCCATGGATGTAAACAAAAAGCCTTTCTTCTGAGATACACTTGACACACCCATCTCTTATCGAATAGATACGCAACGATCACTAACCGGCCCCAATTGTCGGATACTTAACGAGGGTTTTCCCCTTCTTCGCAGATGACCGAACTCACCACGCCTCCCGAAACCCCAAAATGGTGAACTCGGGAGAGAATCCACTCACCCCCAACCATCTCTCAAAGAAACTCACCGGCGCCCCAACCAAACCTTAGAGATGAGTAAGGACAAGTGGCCACCAAACTTAACGAGAGCACGATAAGAGATGGCCTCCCCCATTTATAATAGAGCCCATAAATGCTAAGCCCTCACATCAACTAAGAAATTAAAGAGTGTGGAACTCGAGGAGTCACCCTAAACCTAATCGCCATCTCGAAACACCGGCTCTGCCTTAAATGAAACCAACCCCATCCCGAAGCTAAAGAGTCACACCAATTGACGCCCATCGACAACACCTATGCTCAAATCGAGGAACTAATAGTCGCCTCTCCACGGCCGACAACGCACTAGCACCCAAAGGGCTCGACGATTCATTCACTGGCCGACCACCTAATCGAACGCTGAATTATCGGGTCGCCGACGAGGCGACGACCATGTCTCACCCATTTGCCATGTCGTACGAAACATGGATGACGGCCAGTCCGGCCAAAGTCGCTATAATCACAGCTTGAGGAAGGGCATCACAAAAGAAAGAGTTCGGCGCAGAGAGATGCAAACCAAATTTTCATTCACCAGTAAAATATGCATACAAATACAAGACTTTCCAACTAACAACAAAGCAAGAAATGAACAAAGTGCCCAGAGTACTTAATCTCCTCCCTCGCCTCTCCTCCTCTCCATCGCCATCCTCGCCCTCCCCGCCGCCTCATCCTCCTCGTGGTCGCCGGCTTAAGTCGCATCTCCGCTCCCTCGGTAGGCCTTGAGAACGCTGCAGAGAACCCTCCACTCGGGATACGTGAGCCTCAACGCCGAGAACCTCCTCCGGAAGCTGGGCTTTCAAATAATCATAGCCCTTTGATAGCTAGGGACAGCTCCACTTTCCCCATAGGTCCCTGCCTCAGACTTCAATGACCTCCTTCTGCCCTCCTCCGACGCAGACTGAGCCGAGCCTCGACACTTATGCCGTCCCACAGCAGATCGAGGGCCACGACTCATCGAGGGCGCACCGCAGTTCCGGCTTCAACTCTTCGCCCCCAGCCAGCTCTCCAGCCTCTCAATCTGCTTCCACTCGATCTCCTCTCGAGTTTCAACCGTCCTTCCTCAACCGGCGACTCCCCTTCACGACAACACCGATCAGCCGCCAATGGCGGTTTGAAGATCAGCGATCGATTGCTTGGCTCTCCATCCCAACGCCGACATGCCGACTTGACTTCTCCGCTTCAAGGGCGGTCGCCTCTTCTCCGCCTCCCCGCCTCTCTTTTCCGCACACCAACCTTCTCGCAAGTCGCTTCACGGCCTTCATGGCTAAGATAGCCTAAAAGCTCCTCCTACCAAGGCCCTCGAGTGTGGTAACTCAAGAGGGCTTGCCGAGGTCGGCCGAGGCGCCTCCTCCAGAGATCCTTGTCGGGGAGAGGAATTGCTCGGAGGCGACGAACTGTCCCCACCCCGAGAAGCACCGTGCCCTCTCTAAGGAGGGAATGCTCAGGATGAATTGCCGCCTGGGAAGGCTCCCCTTGCCGAGTACCCTCCCACAGTTGCCAATGAGCCGATCGCAGCCTCTCCACCTCAAGCCACCCACCCTAACTGATGGCGGAAAGGAAGCTCTATGCCCAAGTCCTTGAGCAGTGCTCAGAGGTCCCACTCCGAGCCATTCTTCCAAACAACCGCCCCTTCCCCACCTCGAGTAGGCTCCTCAGGGCGCCTCCATCATTTGGTCGCCGGAGCCCTCAGCCGCAGTCACCCCATCAGCCAACCGACTAGGAGCCTCACGACCGGGATGGGACCCTCCGACACAACCTCGCCAGCGGGAGGGAGGACTTGGGACGACTCTCCCCAACGGTCGGAATTCCCGCTGACGCCCCGCCCGCTTCGAGACCACTTTTCACCGCTTCCCTCTGTCGGTTCCCACCAACTCCTCTTTTCGCCTTTTCTTCTGGCCGGTCGCCCCGATGGAGGAAGAGGCTCTTCACCGCAGCCTAGCCGCCATTTTCAAACTTCTCTCCACCTGCCAGGCCTCACCGGACAACCCTCCTCGACTTCTTCTCTCATGGAGTCGCAGCTCAAATTTCCGTCGGCTAGAGCCCCACTCTTGAATCCTCACTTGTTAGAAGCCGCCGAAAGTCCTCTTTCTCCTCGTCTCCTACGACTTGGCCGGTCGAACGGCGGATAGCCCCGCTACCTCGGCGTTGTCAAACAATTATAGCCCTTCCACACTTCAATAATGACGGAACTTGTCCAGTCGCTCTCGCCCACAGAGAGGAAGATTCTTCAGCCGCCTTTGTTAATCTCCCGGCCATGAACGGTAGTTACCCGGGCGTCGGCGCCAAAACCTGCATTTAATTTGTTCTTCCAGCCCTTATTCGAACTGGAATGTCGACGAACCGACCACCCACATACCCAAGAAGAAATGGGCGCCCTTCTTTGTCGCCTCTCACCGCGGACGAGGTTGCCAAAAGTTGAAGAGTCGGCACCACCTTCACGCGGTGACAAATCACCAAGAACGCCATTATCGCGGGCGATGGCTTAGGGGCAACCGTGATCGGAGACACCCCGAGCCGCTCGCGATAGCCTCTTCACTTAACGCCGGCAGGGGAGGCGCAGCCCATTGTCCAAGTGCGCCATATACGGTAGTTTATCCACGCCATGATCGACAATGGCGCCGCTTTTCTCTCGAAGAGAAACCGTGGAACCCCACAGAAGATCGCATCGCTCGGGATCCTCCGTGTCCTCTTCTCGCTTCGATTGCCAAGATTTGAGCTTGGCGATCCTGTCAACAGGAGCGGGAGTAGAAGCAGCCATGGCAGAAAATTTGCTTTTGAGAAAGAAGAAGAGGATAGGTCTTTAGAAAGTGCAAAAAGAAACCCCCAAATGGAGTAAGGGTATATATATAGACACCCGTATGCCCACGCGTCCGCTCTCGAAGGCGCTCAACCCAACGTCGAGATCGATGCTCAAACGCCAACCGCCACTTGAAAATTGAAAAGCCCGCCTTTATGGCCCACGCCTCTTCGCCGAATTGCTACCGACGGCTAAAGTACCGCTTGACGCCAAGGCTTATCATCTACGCTATACCGCTGCCTAAAAACTAAGCCCGCTTTTTTGTTCATGGATCGACGCCTACCGCCCAACGAGCCAACGTAACAAGAACAGTGACCCCAAAGGTCACTAACGACGAGGCCGCCCGGGGCAGCCGCCTAATGGAAGACCGCCCCGCCATTCAAGACGCCAACGGACTGTGATCATGCTAAGCCACCAATTCACCAAATAATCTCCATAGAAAGCTACACAAAACACAACTACGAAAACAAACTCTTATTGCATTCATTTGAACAAGTACAAAATACACACGATTACATTACAAACAAGTGCTTAAACCTAAGCTACGGACTGGTCGGCACACTTGAGAGCCACCGCTGATGATCCGCTCTTCCTTCTCGGGCGCGTTGTCGCCTAGGTCGTGACTCCTCGTGACCCGCCGCCAAATCTCGAAGGAGGTCTGTCTGCCGGCTATACTCTGAGGATATCGGCCGGTCGTGGACCCCCGATACTCGACGGTAGTTGTTTAACTATGAAGTCACAACCCGCCTTTACAAGCCGTGAGCAACTTCGACTTTCCCCATTGTGCTTTGTCGTACTCTTCAACGATGGTCGGCCGCTTTTGTTCTCTTAGGGATGACCGTAATCGAACGACTCCGTGTTTTCGCTTCTTCTCCTCGCCACGCTTAAGGATTCCTTAAGTCGCACACACTCCTTGCCTGCTGCTCACGGGCGACCGACTTCTCCGCCAATCGAAGCCTCATGCGGTCATGACTGCTCATGACTCGCGCAATGCCTGTCGCGTCAGAACGCTTGACGACTCCCCGGTCGTCTCGCCATCCCGAGGCGCTGCCGAGATCCGCTATGTCGCACTAACATTCTCCTCGACGCTTTGAGTTCCCCGATAACTTGGTCCTTAACCTCCATCTCACGCCAGCCATCAAGCTCGGCTCGCTTAATTGAGAGCTCCTTGATAACCCGGCCAAAGTCCTCGCGCGGCTCGTAGCCGATGCTTCTCTCGGCCTTTCATAGGTTTGGGTTTCCGACGCACTGGCCGAATGCTCGCCCTCCACTAAGCAACCCTGGCAAGTAGCTCAGCAGATAATGCGTGCCGACATCGTGGATCGCCAAAGTCTTCGATCCACGGGCAACCGAATCGCTCACACCTTCCCTTGTACATAACTCGACCTTAACACCGACGAAGCGAGCATCCATGTACCATGCCGCTTATGCCGATGTTCTCGATCCGCTCCCCATCATAGCGCCGGTGGAAGAAAGGGTCCCCACCATCAATCTACTTGCTTGGTTCCCCTCCTCACCCTCAACCGCGATAGGAGGGCCACTCACCGAGCAAAACTTCGCCCCGACCACGGGCCGTTCTTTTCCCCGCTCGTGAGGAGCCACCCTCGATGGTCGGCCCTGTCCCTACGCCGCCTCCCACGGGCACTTCGCCCTACGGGGCCTCTCCTCGCATAGCTCCAGCGTCGCGACTTACTCTGAGGTCGACCTCCCTCTCGCCTTTGGCTGATTCGGCTTCCCGTTCCTCTTCCCGATTTAGAACTCCTCCTCTATCGGATGCTCCATTTCCTGTTCGTTTAGCGCTTCGGACCATGGTTGTTTTCGCCAGTCCTCCGAACCGGACCCGCCAACCAAAGCGGCATCTTTCGATAACGACCGCCTCCGCCATTTGCCGTCTCCCCATCGCCGCCCTTCACTCGCTTCGCCGGAAGCGAATTCCTTAGACGGCCCGCTTTTGCCGCTACCCGAAGCACCTCAGTTCTCCGAGCTCCACATCCGGGTAGGTTCACCTCAACGTTTCTCAATTGTCTCCCCAAAGGTCACATTATGAGCCCCGCCTCATCAATAGGGTCGAGAGGTGGACAAACCCATGAAGTCGCAAGACCCAATTGCCAAGCAAAGCCTCCATGGTACGCGGTCCCGTGTAGTTAACGATCTGCTCCAACTCGCGCCGGTGCTCGGCCGACAAGGATGTAGGCTCTAGGGTTTCTCTCCTAATCTCTGGCCAAGACGCACACCCTAAATTCGAGTCGTCCCCAGCGACCCAGACGAACCTGTCTTTCCACCCTTTGATCGACTTGGGCAGATCAAGGATAACCTTGAATTCTCCCGACATCTGGAGGTAATAGTGAGGCGTCTTCTGGACTGTGACGCCGACCAAGTGGCTCAGCACGCTCATCGTCGGCTGAATCGAGAGCCAACGGCAGATGACGGTGAAGCCAACCAATATGGCTATCGAGTTTGGCGTCATTTGCATGGGGGAGACACCTAACTCATCAAACACTTTTCGAAGAAAAGGGTGCAGTGGCAGCCGGAGGCCGCATTCCAAGTGTTTGAGATACAGGGGAGCCCTTTGCTCGCCGTGGCTGTATACCGGAGATGACTTCGCCGGTGCCTCCAACTTGTACGCCTCCGGTATGTCAAATTCTGAGCGCAAAGACCTCATTTGCGCCTGGGTAACCTTCGAGCGGAACTCATCAAGTTGCTTATGACGATCGGAATCCATGCCGGATCTTCACCACACGCCGGAGAATCGCCCAAATTCGTGGGTGGGGGAAAGGGGAAACGAATGCCCTCCTCCCACTCACCTCTTCGTACTTATACGGTGGGACCCACTAACAGCGCTCCCTTTTGCGATCAACGGAGAGGATTGAAGCCCCTCTCTCGAGGGCCGCCGGGCGAAAAGCAATCCAGTGGGTCCCACCTCGCACTAGAGGCGAAGAGCCGATGGCCAAAAACGCCCGCGACGCACCACGCCCCATCAATGGAACGTCTGGATTCCTCTCAACAGTTTCGACGGCACTTATTGTTTCACTTGGACTCGTTTCCAACCGACTCCAAGCGAAAGGGGCCAACTGTTATGGTCATAACCACTAACCAGTGATCAGTGAGAGAAGCCAAACGCTAATCTGGACGGACGCTTGTTTACCAATGAGAACCGACACGAACCTCCACACTCAACCCACCGACCACCGGTGATTTACCGACTCGCCATGATCCCTAGACGGCTATCGCCATAGCCGACGCTGAGAGCGGTACGGGTCGCCCATCGACAACCCTCTCCCAGACGACGCGAAGGCGGTGAACGGCCGCCCGCCTGGCCAATTGACCACCTCGTAACTATTCCATCGCCGCCGTCCCCGACGACATGGGGCGACTCAGCTATCACCTCCAACCGCTAGCCCGCTCGACGACGCTGAAGGCGGTGTTAGTCGTCCTTCCAACTCCGCCTCTTACGACCCCTTCCTACAAGTTGCCACCCTCCAAACAATGTGGAACGAATCCGTGCCCGACCTTCGCCACTCATCCTCTAGAGCGACGCATGAGGCGCCCCAATCGCCGCCTCAATCATCCCAAGGGCCTTAAGGGGCCGCAGGAGTCGGCCGGCCCAGCCACGGCCTCTCTTCTCACCCCGCTGGTTCTCTCCACTCAAACGACGGCCACACAAGATTCGAACCCATCAACATCACATTAAATGCACCGACACTCTTTATCCCCATCTCACAAGATTTAAGACACCTCGGACCCATGCAGCCTACAGGCCAATCCCATCCCATTAATGGCTAATAGACCACACCAACCCTCGACATTTCAATTTGACACTCAGACAGCCACCACTCTAGCAGCGGAGGGATGTTCACCAATCCTCGGCCACACGTGAGGGGAGGGTCGACTCACCTGGTTCCCAAACTAATGGAAAGACGGAAATACCCCTTAACCCTACCTATAAAAGAGAACGCGGAATAACAAGGTAAGCAATCTTCTCCAAGTGAATTCCCGCCTCCCCGTGATATCACACATTACTAACTTGACCGTTTGAGGAACCACCGGAGATCCCAACTCCGCCTCCGCAGGTCCTTCTTGTTGTTGTAGGTAACCCTTTGATCGAGTGCCGCCGGGCTTTAGGAGAGAAAGCGGATCTTCTCTTTAAAACTAAACTCATCCGAGGTTAGTGACTGATTATATACATCAACAACTATGTTATATATTATGCATAATTATATTATATTATATTATATATTAATATAATATATTACAATATGGTGGTAATATCATATAATATAATAATATATTATGTATAAATCTAGCATATAATATATACAATTACTTTATAAGATAATATAATATAATATATGTAATATAATATTATTTAATATAATATAAAATACTTGTTATCAAACTATGTTAATTATAAATCATATAATAATTACCATATTATATTATATTATATTAACGAATAGTATCAAACATACTTAGAATAAATTATGAGAATTATAATATAATATATCTTATTTTCATATATTAATTTGAATTAATGTATTGTAATATAATATATAAACTAATTTACTAAATAAATTAGATAAGTTAATTAGACTTAATTAATAAATAAATATTATATTCTAATAAGGCGTTTGTCATTAACTATCCTACTTAAATTGTTCCAGTCAATATTTTAAACTGACTCATTATGCCAATATATTCCTCTTTATCCCATTCAAATTATTCCAATAGAGTAAAATTGTTTTGTCGAGACAGTTGCCGCACTTGGCATCGCAATGAATAAACCGGTCAATGCTTAAAATGGAAAACCGTCTTACCAAGTGCCTGTTTAATCTGGCTATCAATTTCTAGAATTTTTTGAGCATCTTCTTTTTCTGTATCTGTCATAATTTGATTTGTGAGCCCATGAACGACCTTTTTTATGTTTTATTCTTGGGTAAATTTCACAAAACCCTTTGAACTCTGTAGGAGTTCTGACAAAGTCCTATGGGGACTATTTCACACCAACCCTCTAAAATTTTAAACTTTTGTATGGACCTCTTTAACAGTGTTAATGTATGACATCGACAAATGTTAGACTTAATTGATAAATTAGTATTATATTCTAATAAGGCCTTTGTCATCAACTATCCCACTTAAATTGTTCCAGTCAATGTTTAAAATTGACACATTATGCCAATATATCTCTTTATCCCATTCAAATTATTCTAATAGAGTAAAATTGTCTTATTGTGATAGCTACCCCACTTAGAGTCGCAATGAATAAACCCCTCAATGCTTAAAGTGGAAAACCATGTTAGCAAGTACCTATTAAATCTTGCTAGCGGTTTCTAGAATTTTTGAGCATCTCCTTTTTATATCTGGCATAATTTGATTTGTGAGCCCATGGACGACCTTTTTTATGTTTTATTCTTAGGTAAATTTTTCACAAAACCCCTGAACTCTATGGAATTTCTAATAAAGTCCTATGGGAGCTATTTCACACCAAACCCTCTACAATTTTAAACTTTCTTACGGACCTCTTTAACAGTGTTAATGCATGACATCGACGAACGTTATTTTGATTATGTAAGAATTAAGTGCTTGTAGAGGTGTGGGAAAATTTGAAAGTACAAACTTTCGCTCGCTAAAGACATGTAAATGGTGAGGTTCAAAGTTCAAACTATATTGTATCTTTGATTGACAATATCTTTCAATTCTCTCCATAGAATCATTATTTAAGTACGTTTTCAGAGAATTCAGAGAGTGCTCTATTCATTGAACCGCTTCACCAATCCAAAAGAGATTAGGGGTCAAATGAATTCATCTTTAGACACAATCTACGTGCCGAAGAAACTTAGTTTCTTTTATTTCACATATTAGCTCTTTATTTCTAGGAGCCTAGTTTAGTAATTTTGCAATTATTTTATATCATACATAAGGGGTCGGATTTTGTATGAATAGGTATCTTGGTTATTATATTGCAGAAGGTTTTCTATGCTATAGTTAGAGTGTGCCCTTGCACACCCAATGTAATTTATATAATGTTTTTAATGTTAATATAGATTTTGTTGTTGCGCATGTTATTTGGGTGTTTTACATAGAAATGTTATATTAGCCCATAGAAATTGGTTTGTTAGATCATGCACCGGGACAACCACTTCATGTAAAGATATGATCTACTAGAGAATTTTAAACTTGTACTTGACCTAAAACTAGTGAAGGATAACTATGTTATCACAGATTATCATGTAACACCGACATGAGAGATGGTGGTGAGTGTTAACCATCGAAATTGGAGACTCCCCGAAATATCGCCATGAGCATACATGTTGATGTGTGTAGTACAAGAATGTATCCAATTCTTTAAGATAGGTCACCTAAGAGATAAAGAATTCAGATTGTTACATGGTCCCTTATACTTGATGACATTATTATTTTCAATTTGATAATTTAGTATACTTTGATGTGGTAGTTAAACTTACATTTTAAGTGCTACAAAACTTAAAATATTGGGTAACTAGATTTCATTTAGTAAAATGACGGATATCCGCAGAGGATCTAATATGCTCATTATGATATTGAAAACATTTCTAAAATCTATCTATTTATTATATAATGGTATTTTAAAAATATTTTTAGAGAAATTTTAAATTAAATTTTTAGAGATCCTATCTCTCTTGTTTTGCATCTTCTGATGGGTGGATTGAGTTTTAGGTTTTTTCTTTAACAAAACTTTCAAGAAAAGATCTTGGGAGTTCGATGGAAGTTTTGGAATAACGATTGAAGCAATTCTGAACTTCTTATTTATCTAATTTAACACCAATCAAGTATAACGTGTCACGTGACAAGCATGTTATCAAAAATTCCAAGCTACCCTTTGACAACCAAGAGATTAATAGAAATAATAAAAAAGATAAAAGAATATTTTTTTTATGACCAATGAGTATTTACATCTTTTCTGATTATGTATTTGACATGCAGCACACTGACATGCTGCACATTAGATTGAACAGTATTATCTTGTGGGTTAAAGTGAAAAAGCTTCAAGGGATTTCTTGGAATAAAAGAGGTTCAGGCCGGGAGGTTGTTTGCCAAACCCCTTGAAGTTTTGGGGATCTTTAGGTCCTCTTTGGTGATTCATTTATATAAATTTGGCCTTTACGTACCCCTATCTTACAATCTTATAATTAATATTGGCTGTTCAGAAGAAAGAAAATTAATTTAGAACTATATATTCACTGAAAAATGTTAAATACATAAGGAATTATATATCTACAAATGTCTGTCTAAAGTATAGACTTTAAAGAGTGTCCTTTCACAAGTAGCATACGTCTGCCTGTTGCGTGAACTAGGTTATTTCCTAACGTATGTATACTTTGAAGCTGGTGACTGTTTCAATACTCGTTTTATTAAATCATATATATTTTTATGTTTAACGAAAATTTAATCAACAACTGTGGTTAGAACAAAGACTGTCATTTCTTGGTTTGTGGGGTTTTGGCTAACAACAAGCACGCACCAATGATACAATGCCGACAAATCAAATGCAATACTTCTCCTATTTATTAGTTTATGGCCCTCCATACTTGGGACTCGAAAAAGTAATTGGAGACACCAAAATGGGATCATACAACATTCCTAATAACTATAATACTCCATGAATTATACTCATTCTTAAACATAACATTATTCTCGCATTGAATAACAATTCATAATTATAAATATAGTGGCTTCTTTACTTTCCTTTAGCTGGGGAGAAAATTCAAATTCGGTGTTTTCAAGTCTTGCTTGCCCCAATATTTTCAGTGACAGACAGAAATTGAAAGTAGAAATCAAGTAGAGAGTTAAGTAGAATCACTTACAATTAACGATATTAATCATAAATTAGTCCTTTCTAAGGATTTTTATTATTACACAATAGAATAATAAGGATGTTTTACTTTTATTCTCTAGGCATCACAAAATGATCAGACATATATTAACTGCTTTGGTCAGAAATTCAAAGAATAAATTGCTAAAACCATAGAATAAGTGAACTAATATAAATAAGATGAAAATATATTATCCATATGATCTACAAAACATCAAGTAGAGCTAAATTATGGATAAATATCTGTTAAACCTCAAATATTTTTCTTTTTTGAAGGCGCACTGATTTCTTTTTTAACAATTAAAAAATAATAATACCTTCAAAATCCGAATTTGCTTTGATGATTGAGGACAATATTTAAATTTTGTATGCGAATCTCATATTCCATGAGATTGGGACGTTTGACATAGCTACCAATGACAGAGAACGAACTGAGAGTCAACGAACGAGGCAAACAACAACGTGGCATTGCGTGCTCTGGCACGTGACAGGGATTATATTTGTCAACTTATGCAAATATTAAATATTTTCTGCACGTGGCAATGCCCACCCCTTGTCTCCCTCTATAAATTGCACTGTAGAAGCTCAAGCAGAGTTTCAATTAATAATGGGTTCTGCTCTTCCTTTCTCTCGCTTTTATTTTCCCTCCTTTGGTGCTAGCTCTTGCTGCTATCTCTGCAGGTAAATTTCATTTGATTTTTGAGATTTTTCCTTTTTTGGTAAGTTATTGTTTGGTTAATGTGCATTTGGATGTTTAAATAGAAAAAAATTAGCTATTAATTTTTACAAATTTAGAAGTTAATGATAGAGTTTGTGTATTGTTTGAAAAATTGTAAAGCCAAAATAGGGAGACAATAATGTTTGCATAATTGATAATCACAAAATTTAACAAGTCTTAATCAGACTGGAAATTTTAATATCGTCATTTTAAGAAGATTTCTATTATTTCTTTCTTATATTCGAAATGATCCCCTAAAATTAACTTTGAATTTTTCCCAAATGTATAACTAAAATCCTGTGGCTATGGACCTTTATGGAAGGGAATTAAAAAATCTAAATTTAACTAAAAATAACTGACTTACCATTTATTTATAAAAATATACCAATTTTCGACCAGTAATGCTAGATGCTAACTCAATTGGTTTTTTCAAAATATATTTTATCTAAGTAGTTTTTCTAAATTGATTTTTAAAATGTATTTTTAGAAATTATCATCTTGGGAATTCGTCGGACATCAGGATGTTTTAATGGGAATTAGATCCCAAGATTTAAAATTCCAAACAATAAATTTTTCTTAATATCACCCTGAACTTTGGGGTATCTCACAAAACTCTCTAAACTTTAAAAATTTCCACTAAAATTGCTAACATTGTTAATGGATCAATGAGCTACACAGTCAAAATAATGGCCGGAACGGCCATTAACATTGTTAGGTGTTGTGAAAATTTGAAAGTTTAGGGGGATTTGTATGCCTTCAAAAGTCAATGGGGCATTGTGGGGAAAAGTTCACGGAAGTGTTGTGACTTGTGAGGAAGCCCCAGAGTTCAGGGGGTGTGTGAATTTACCCTTTTTTTGGTAGCGACCGCCGGAACGGCCGGAGAAAACCACCACAAACGATAGCAAGCAAAAACACAATAAAAGAGTAAAGACACGAGATTTGGTTCTGCTTGCCTACGCCCACGCAAGTAGGAGGGATTTTCACTAATAAGAGAGAATACAAATTAGGATTACAAGTTCTCACAAAAAACCCTAAAACAAACCTCTCAATCTCTCAAAAGATCTCCTCTCC
The DNA here is from genome assembly GCA_012295165.1 of Asparagus setaceus. Lineage (NCBI taxonomy): Eukaryota > Viridiplantae > Streptophyta > Magnoliopsida > Asparagales > Asparagaceae > Asparagus > Asparagus setaceus. The sequence continues at coordinate 11,146 of WHSE01000014.1, read as the reverse complement.
AAAGATGCACAAAACCTCTCAAAAGTGCTCCAAAACGTGCTTATTAACATCCAAATAATCGTTTAGGGTTATATAAAATCTAAACGAACCGGTTTAAAACCAAACCCGTTTCGACCGCCTGATTAGTCGACTACTACATCATATTAGTCGACTACTCGCTCCTTACCAAAGATCGCTTTTGTCCGCCGCAGATTATCGCTACAATACGATTAGTCGACTACTCGCTCCTACCAAAACTCGTTTTCTCGTCCGCTAGAGATAGTCGACTAATACCAGTAGTCGACTAATCGAACCTCGAACCGGTGCATGTTTTTGTGCATGTTCTACAATTCTCCACCTCGCATCATTTGATTCACCTCAAATTTTGGACTAACACCAAGAACACCAAGAACATCTAGAGATCACCATTAGCCAATCCAAAGCCAATCCATACACCGCGATCGCTTCACGCACTCCACCGATCAAGCTCACCGTAGTTCACCTCAAATCATCTCCACCTTTACCCATTACCGCTCAAGGCCATGCCCCTCGGGCAAATCAACACGAAGGATATGAAGCAAGTCCAAGCAATGCTTAAACTTACTACCGACCACCTTGGTTAACATGTCCGCTGGATTCTCATTCGCGTGCACCTTCATGAGAGAAATATCACCTTCCTCTATGACATCCCGCACAAAATGATACCCGACATCGATATGCTTAACGAGCATGATGAACTGATTCTTCGCCAAGTGAATTGCACTGACCGCCACACCACAAGTTCACGCTTCCCCGCTCAATCCCCAAATCGCCTAGAAGACCCCACAACCACAATGCTTCCTTCACTCTCTCGCCATGGCCATGTACTCCTCAGAGTAGAAAGTGCCATCAGAGCTCGTAACATCATCGCCAACTAACCGGAGCCCCATGTATCTTGAATACATAACCAGAGTAGATCGCCGTCTATCTAGACGTCAGATAATCGAGTCCACAAACCCGCAACCGACATGTTTTCCACCAAAACACGTAACTGTATCAACTGCACTTTTAGTACTCGAGGACCCACTTCATCGCTTCCTGCCTTTCCTATTCGCATGAATCTATCGACCACACTAACCGCCAGGAAATATCTCGGCGGTACACCATTGCATACATTAAACCGCTAACCTGACTACTAGCATAGGAACACGCCCATGTGCTTCTTCCACAGAGGGAGATTGATTACCGTAAAGCCTAAAGTGTGGAGCCAATGGAGTCACCACCGACTTAGCACTTTGCATCCCGAACCTCGCTGATCACCCGCTTTATGTAGCCCTTCTCCGACTCAAGAACAATCACGATTCGACTCGCCTTCTAATCTCCATACCCAGATTTTCCTAGCAAAGACCCATGTCCTTCATCTCGAACTCTTCACCAAGTTGAGATTTCAACCTATCTATCTCCACCCCGCCTTAGAAGCAATAAGCATGTCATCCACATACAAAGAAGATAGATAAAATTACCACAAGCTCAATGTAAACACAACAATCATGATCGCTGGGAAAATCCATGCTTCAAAGATAAAGGAGTCAAATCGCTTGTACCATCAGGGAGATTGCTTTAATCCATACGGTGACTTCCTCAAACGACACACATGATTCTCCTTATCCTCAACCTTGTAGCCCTCAAGTTGATGCATGTAGATCTCTTCATCCAAGTCTCCGCGGTAAGAAGGTCGTTTTAACATCGAGTTGATCCACCAAAATCACCATGAAAAACACTAATAAAGCACCCGAGAAGTATGTTTCACCACCGGAGAAAATATCTCATTGTAATCCACACCCTCTTTCAGGCAAAACCCTTAGCCACTAACCTCGCCTTGTATCTTACACCACCGAATTAAAGATCTTCCTTTCTTTTATACACCCACTTACAACCAATAGCTTTTCCTACCTGCAATGGGACCACCTCCCATGTTTGTTCTTCCAAGAGATTCCATCTCTTCCTCCATCGCAGCAACCAACTCTCACTATCCTTGTCCCGAATAGCTTCCTTGAAGGAGACCCTTGCCCCTCCTCCACCAGAGTGCGTGATTCAACCATATTAGCTCGCCCATAGTGCTTTAGGGGTTGATCAAAATTCCCAAGCATCGCTGTATGCTCGCTGGCCTAGTGGAAGCCAAATTATCCACGAGTCAGTGTTGTTGTAGTGCCTGTATCGCTGAACCTCCTCCTGCCAAGCTCATCATCTACCGACTTCCCACTTGAGCACGATTAGAACCTAGTTGGTCTTTAGGTTCTATTTCAATAACTCCGAGACTTAGAAGTCTCACCGGCCATAACACCATCATCCTGGACGCCCTAGCAATTATGGATTTCTCATCAAAGGTAACATCCTCATGACCAACTTAACTTTGAATCTTCCGTACACCAAAGGCGATAGCCTTTACGCCTTTGCATATCCTAAGAATATTGCCTTTGGCCCTCGCCAAGCTTTCCCTCGTTGACGGATAGTAGGCGGTACATCCAAAAATTCGAGCCTATCATAACTGTGATGTTCTCTCGACCACACCCTATGGTGTATCCCCATCTCACAAGATTTAAGACACTGACCCATGTAGCACAAAGGCCAATCCCATCCCATTAATGGCAGACCACACCAACCCTCGATTTACCAATTTGACACTCTCAGCACAGCCACCTCTAGCAAGCGGAGGGATGTTCACCAATCCTGGCCACACGCTGAGGGGAGGGCGACTCACCCTGGTTCCCAAACTAATGGAAAGACGGAAATACCCCTTAACCCTACCTATAAAAGAGAAACGGAATGCCTAACAAGGTAAGCAATCTTTCCAAGTGAATTTCCGCCACCCCGAGATTATCACACATTACTAACTTGACTGTCGGAGGAACCACCGGAGATCCCAACTCCGCCTTCCGCAGTCCTCTTGTTGTTGTAGCGAACCCTTTGATCGAGTGCCATTGGGCTTTAGGAGAGAAAGCGACCGCTCTCTTTAAAACTAAACTCATCCAGGTTAGTGACTGTGATTATATACATCAACAACTATGTTATATATTATGCATAATTATATTATATTATATTATATATTAATATAATATATTACAATATGGTGGTAATATCATATAATATAATAATATATTATGTATAAATCTAGCATATAATATATACAATTACTTTATAAGATAATATAATATAATATATGTAATATAATATTATTTAATATAATATAAAATACTTGTTATCAAACTATGTTAATTATAAATCATATAATAATTACCATATTATATTATATTATATTAACGAATAGTATCAAACATACTTAGAATAAATTATGAGAATTATAATATAATATATCTTATTTTCATATATTAATTTGAATTAATGTATTGTAATATAATATATAAACTAATTTACTAAATAAATTAGATAAGTTAATTAGACTTAATTAATAAATAAATATTATATTCTAATAAGGCGTTTGTCATTAACTATCCTACTTAAATTGTTCCAGTCAATATTTTAAACTGACTCATTATGCCAATATATTCCTCTTTATCCCATTCAAATTATTCCAATAGAGTAAAATTGTTTTGTCGAGACAGTTGCCGCACTTGGCATCGCAATGAATAAACCGGTCAATGCTTAAAATGGAAAACCGTCTTACCAAGTGCCTGTTTAATCTGGCTATCAATTTCTAGAATTTTTGAGCATCTTTTTTCTGTATCTGTCATAATTTGATTTGTGAGCCCATGAACGACCTTTTTATGTTTTATTCTTTGTAAATTTTCACAAAACCCTTTGAACTCTGTAGGAGTTCTGACAAAGTCCTATGGGGACTATTTCACACCAAACCCTCTAAAATTTTAAACTTTTGTATGGACCTCTTTAACAGTGTTAATGTATGACATCGACAAATGTTAGACTTAATTGATAAATTAGTATTATATTCTAATAAGGCCTTTGTCATCAACTATCCCACTTAAATTGTTCCAGTCAATGTTTAAAATTGACACATTATGCCAATATATCTCTTTATCCCATTCAAATTATTCTAATAGAGTAAAATTGTCTTATTGTGATAGCTACCCCACTTAGAGTCGCAATGAATAAACCCCTCAATGCTTAAAGTGGAAAACCATGTTAGCAAGTACCTATTAAATCTTGCTAGCGGTTTCTAGAATTTTTGAGCATCTCCTTTTTATATCTGGCATAATTTGATTTGTGAGCCCATGGACGACCTTTTTATGTTTTATTCTTAGGTAAATTTTCACAAAACCCCTGAACTCTATGGAATTTCTAATAAAGTCCTATGGGAGCTATTTCACACCAAACCCTCTACAATTTTAAACTTTCTTACGGACCTCTTTAACAGTGTTAATGCATGACATCGACGAACGTTATTTTGATTATGTAAGAATTAAGTGCTTGTAGAGGTGTGGGAAAATTTGAAAGTACAAACTTTCGCTCGCTAAAGACATGTAAATGGTGAGGTTCAAAGTTCAAACTATATTGTATCTTTGATTGACAATATCTTTCAATTCTCTCCATAGAATCATTATTTAAGTACGTTTTCAGAGAATTCAGAGAGTGCTCTATTCATTGAACCGCTTCACCAATCCAAAAGAGATTAGGGGTCAAATGAATTCATCTTTAGACACAATCTACGTGCCGAAGAAACTTAGTTTCTTTTATTTCACATATTAGCTCTTTATTTCTAGGAGCCTAGTTTAGTAATTTTGCAATTATTTTATATCATACATAAGGGTCGGATTTTGTATGAATAGGTATCTTGGTTATTATATTGCAGAAGGTTTTCTATGCTATAGTTAGAGTGTGCCCTTGCACACCCAATGTAATTTATATAATGTTTTTAATGTTAATATAGATTTTGTTGTTGCGCATGTTATTTGGGTGTTTTACATAGAAATGTTATATTAGCCCATAGAAATTGGTTTGTTAGATCATGCACCGGGACAATACTTTCATGAAAGATATGATCTACTAGAGAATTTTAAACTTGTACTTGACCTAAAACTAGTGAAGGATAACTATGTTATCACAGATTATCATGTGTAACAACCATGAGAGATGTGGTGGTGAGTGTTAACCACTGAAATTGGAGACTCCCCGAGCGCATCGCCATGAGCATACATGTTGATGTGTGTAGTACAAGAATGTATCTCAATTTTAAGATAGGTCACCTAAGAGATAAAGAATTCATTGTTACATGGTCCCTTATACTTGATGACATTATTATTTTCAATTTGATAATTTAGTATACTTTGATGTGGTAGTTAAACTTACATTTTAAGTGCTACAAAACTTAAAATATTGGGTAACTAGATTTCATTTAGTAAAATGACTGGATATCTGCAGAGGATCTAATATGCTCATTATGATATTGAAAACATTTCTAAAATCTATCTATTTATTATATAATGGTATTTTAAAAATATTTTTAGAGAAATTTTAAATTAAATTTTTAGAGATCCTATCTCTTGTTTTGCATCTTCTGTGATGGGTGGATTGAGTTTTAGGTTTTTCTTTAACAAAACTTTCAAGAAAAGATCTTGGGAGTTCGATGGAAGTTTTGGAATAACGACAGTTACCTGAACTTCTTATTTATCTAATTTAACACCAATCAAGTATAACGGTCACGGACAAGCATGTTATCAAAAATTCCAAGCTACCCTTTGACAACCAAGAGATTAATAGAAATAATAAAAAGATAAAAGAATATTTTTTTATGACCAATGAGTATTTACATCTTTTCTGATTATGTATTTGACATGCAGCACACTGACATGCTGCACATTAGATTGAACAGTATTATCTTGTGGGTTAAAGTGAAAAAGCTTCAAGGGATTTCTTGGAATAAAAGAGGTTCAGGCCGGGAGGTTGTTTGCCAAACCCTTGAAGTTTTGGGGATCTTTAGGTCCTCTTTGGTGATTCATTTATATAAATTTGGCCTTTACGTACCTCTATCTTACAATCTTATAATTAATATTGGCTGTTCAGAAGAAAGAAAATTAATTTAGAACTATATATTCACTGAAAAATGTTAAATACATAAGGAATTATATATCTACAAATGTCTGTCTAAAGTATAGACTTTAAAGAGTGTCCTTTCACAAGTAGCATACGTCTGCCTGTTGCGTGAACTAGGTTATTTCCTAACGTATGTATACTTTGAAGCTGGTGACTGTTTCAATACTCGTTTTATTAAATCATATATATTTTTATGTTTAACGAAAATTTAATCAACAACTGTGGTTAGAACAAAGACTGTCATTTCTTGGTTTGTGGGGTTTTGGCTAACAACAAGCACGCACCAATGATACAATGCCGACAAATCAAATGCAATACTTCTCCTATTTATTAGTTTATGGCCCTCCATACTTTAAGTAGGGTTGGAGAAAAAAGAGGGACTCTAAGCAAAAAGTAATTGGAGAACACTATTATTAATTTCAAATTTTGGATGGGTTGATCATACAACTCATTCGAGTAATAACTTATAATACTCCCATGAATTATACTCATTCTTAATTGCATTTAAACATAAATTATTCTCGTTTATTGAATAACAATTCATAATTATAAATATAGTGGCTTCTTTACTTTCCTTTTAGCTGGGGAGAAAATTCAAATTCGGTGTTTTCAAGTCTTGGCCCCAATATTTTTCAGTGACAGACAGAAATTGAAAGTAGAAATCAAGTAGAGAGTTAAGTAGAATCACTTACAATTAACGATATTAATCATAAATTAGTCCTTTCTAAGGATTTTTATTATTACACAATAGAATAATAAGGATGTTTTACTTTTATTCTCTAGGCATCACAAAATGATCAGACATATATTAACTGCTTTGGTCAGAAATTCAAAGAATAAATTGCTAAAACCATAGAATAAGTGAACTAATATAAATAAGATGAAAATATATTATCCATATGATCTACAAAACATCAAGTAGAGCTAAATTATGGATAAATATCTGTTAAACCTCAAATATTATTTTTCTTTTGGAAGGCGCACTGATTTCTTTTCTTTTTTAACAATTAAAAATAATAATACCTTCAAAAATCCGAATTTGCTTTGATGATTGAGGACAATATTTAAATTTTTGTATGCGAATCTCATATTCCATGAGATTGGGACGTTTGACATAGCTACCAATGACAGAGAACGAACTGAGAGTCAACGAACGAGGCAAACAACAACGTGGCATTGCGTGCTCTGGCACGTGACAGGGATTATATTTGTCAACTTATGCAAATATTAAATATTTTCTGCACGTGGCAATGCCCACCCCTTGTCTCCCTCTATAAATTGCACTGTAGAAGCTCAAGCAGAGTTTCAATTAATAATGGGTTCTGCTCTTCCTTTCTCTCGCTTTTATTTTCCTCCTTTGGTGCTAGCTCTTGCTGCTATCTCTGCAGGTAAATTTCATTTGATTTTTGAGATTTTTTCCTTTTTTGGTAAGTTATTGTTTGGTTAATGTGCATTTGGATGTTTAAATAGAAAAAATTAGCTATTAATTTTTACAAATTTAGAAGTTAATGATAGAGTTTGTGTATTGTTTGGAAAAATTGTAAAGCCAAAATAGGGAGACAATAATGTTTGCATAATTGATAATCACAAAATTTAACAAGTCTTAATCAGACTGGAAATTTTAATATCGTCATTTTAAGAAGATTTCTATTATTTCTTTCTTATATTCGAAATGATCCCCTAAAATTAACTTTGAATTTTTTCCCAAATGTATAACTAAAATCCTGTGGCTATGGACCTTTATGGAAGGGAATTAAAAAATCTAAATTTAACTAAAAATAACTGACTTACCATTTATTTATAAAAATATACCAATTTTCGACCAGTAATGCTAGATGCTAACTCAATTGGTTTTTTCAAAATATATTTTATCTAAGTAGTTTTTCTAAATTGATTTTTTAAAATGTATTTTTTAGAAATTATCATCTTGGGAATTCGTCGGACATCAGGATGTTTTAATGGGAATTAGATCCCAAGATTTAAAATTCCAAACAATAAATTTTTCTTAATATCACCCCGAACTTTGGGGTATCTCACAAAACTCTCTAAACTTTAAAATTTCCACTAAAATTCGCTAACATTGTTAATGGATCAATGAGCTACACAGTCAAAATAATGGCCGGAACGGCCATTAACATTGTTAGGGGTGTTGTGAAAATTTGAAAGTTTAGAGGGATTTTGTATGCCTTCAAAAGTCAATGGGGCATTGTGGGGAAAAGTTCACGGAAGTGTTGTGACTTGTGAGGAAGCCCCAGAGTTCAGGTTATTGTGAAATTTAACCCTTTTATACGGACCTGGAACCGGCCGAGAAACCACCACAAACGATAGCAAAAACACAATAAAAGAGTAAAGACACGAGATTTACGGGTTCAGAAGTTGCCTACGCCCACGGGTAAGGAGGGGATTTTCACTAATAGAAAGAGAATACAAATTAGGATTACAAGTTCTCACAAAGAAACCCTAAAACAAACCTCTCAATCTCTGATTCTCTCCAAAGATGCACAAAACCCTCTCAAAAGTGCTCCAAAACGCTTATTAACATCCAAATAATCGTTTAGGGTTATATATAAACTCTAAACGAACGGTTTAAAACCAAACCCGCTGACTGCCAGATTAGTCGACTACTACATCATATTAGTCGACTACTCGTTCTCACCGAAGATCGCTTTTGTCCAGATTAGTCACTACAATACGTGATTAGTCGACTACTGCTCCCAAATTAAAACTGTCATTCACGCAGATAGTCGACTACAATACCTAGTAGTCGACCATCAACCTCGAACCGTCTTGTGCATGTTTTGTGCATGTTCTACAATTCTCCACTGCATCATTTGATTCACCTCAAATTTTGGACTAACACCAAGAACACCAAGAACATCTAGAGAGATCACCATTAGCCAATCCAGCCAATCCACCACACTACACCGCTGACGCCTTACGCACTTCCACCGATCAAGCTCACCGTAGTTCACCTCAAATCATCTCCACCTTACCCATTACCGTCAAGGGCCATGCCCTCAAAATCAACACGAAGGATATGAAGCAAGTCCAAGCAATGCTTAAACTTACTACCGCGGACCACCTTGGTTAACATGTCCGATTCTCATTCGTGTGCACCTTCATGAGAGAAATATCACCTTCCTCTATGACATCCCGCACAAAATGATACCGACATCGATATGCTTGGTACGAGCATGATGAACTCCGATTCTTCGCCAAGTGAATTGCACTCGACCGCCACACCACAAGTTCACGTTTTCCCGCCAATCCCCAAATCGCTAGAAGACCCTACAACCACAATGCTTCCTTCACTCTCTCGCGCCATGTACTCACCTCCAGAGAAAGTGCCATCAGAGTTCGTAACATCGACGCCAACTAACCGAGCCCCATGTATCTTGAATACATAACCAGTAGTAGATCGCCGCTATCTAGATCGCCCGCATAATCGAGTCCACAAACCCGCCAACTGACATGTTTCTCCACCAAAACACGCACCTATCAATCGCATCTTTAAGTACTGAGGACCCACTTCACCGCTTCCCGGCGCTTTCCTGATTCGCCATGAATCTATCACCACACTAACCGCAGGAAATATCCGGGCGTGTACACACCATTGCATACATTAAACCGCCAACTGCACTAGCATAGGAACACGCTCCATGTGCCTTTCTTCCACAGAGTGGAGATTGATTACCGTGAAAGCCTAAAGTGTGGAGCCAATGGAGTCACCACCGACTTAGCACTTTGCATCCGAACCTCGCATCACCCGCCTATGTAGCCCTTCCGACTCAAGAACAATCACGATTCAGTCTTTCTAATCTCCATACCCAGATTTTCCTAGCAAAGACCATGTCCTTCATCTCAACTCTTCACCAAGTTGAGATTTCAACCTATCTATCTCCACCTCGCTCTTAGAAGCAATAAGCATGTCATCCATACAAAAAAGATAGATAAAATTACCTCTCACAAGCTCAATGTAAACACAACAATCATGATCGCTTGAAAATCCATGCTTCAAGATAGGAGTCAAATCGCTTGTACCACTGCCGGAGATTGCTTTTAACCATACAAAGGACTGTCCCACCATCCCTTCCCACCTCCGTGGTAAGAAGGTTGCTAACATCGAAGTTGATTCAGATCTCAAAATCACCATGAGCAACAATACTCAATAGCACCCGAATAGAAGTATGTTTCACCACGGAGAAAATATCTCATTGTAATCCACACCCTCTTTCTCGTGCAAAACCCTTAGCCACTAACCTCGCCTTGTATCTTACAACCGAGCTCGAAGATCTTCCTTTCTTTTATACACCCACTTACAACCAATAGCTTTTCTTCCTACTGCAATGGGACCACCTCCCATGTTTGTTTTCTCCAAGAGATTCCATCTCTTCCTCCATCGCAGCCAACCAACTCTCACTATCCTTGTCCCGAATAGCTTCTTTGAAGGAGACCGCTCGCCCTCCTCCACCGAGAGGCGATTCAACCATATTATTAGCCCATAGTGCTTTAGGTTGATCAGCACCAAGAGATTCGCCATGCTCGCTGGCCTAGTGGAAGCCAAATTATCCACGAGCCGCTGTTGTTGTAGTGCCTGTGTATTTTCCTCGAACCTCCTCTCGCCAAGCTCATCATCTACCGACTTCCCACTTGAGCACGATTAGAACCTAGTTGGTCTTTAGGTTCTATTTCAATAACCCGAGACTTAGAAGTCTCACCATAACACCATCATCCTGGACTTCCTAGCAATTATGGATTTCTCATCAAAGGTAACATCCCCGCTGACCATTTAACTTTGAATCTTCCGTACACCAAAGGATAGCCTTTACGCCTTTGCATATCCTAAGAATATTGCCTTGGCCCGCCAAGCTTTCCTCGACGTGATAGTAGGCGGTACATCCAAAATTTCAGCCTATCATAATCAGATGTTTCGACCACACCCTATAGGTGTATCACCATCCAATGTCGAATGTGGTGAACGGTTCAATGTAACAAGTCAGTAGCCACCGCTTCCGCCCACCATTCGCTGCCCAACCCGCATAAGATCGCGATACCTCACGCCCCCAGTTGTTCGCTCTGGGCCCGCGACCCCATTCTCACGTGGTGTAGACCGACCGCC